>JAWWML010019255.1:0-19293 GCA_035047165.1 Ormyrus rosae
GTAACGGAGAGGATTCGGGTTACAATTGGATGAGCTAATCGGATTGTAAAACGAAGGGGTTTTAGTTGGTGTGAATCAAACACACGGTACCATTGGCTCTGGGATTATTTCGATAATCCCAGATACGATGTTATGCTATGGTCTAGTAAGATTTTTCCCTTCAACCTCTTTCTCCACTAAAGGAAGAAAAAAAAACAACACACACACACACACACTGGAAAATACGCGTCAAGACACAGACGAGGCTGCGAGCCAACAAGTAGAGTGGCCAGATGAGCCATCATCGAGTGTAAAGAATTCGAGTGTAAAGATGGGACGTGTTGTAAAGTTACACGTATTGTGACGAGCCTGTGCGAGCTCCCATATGACATATATATAACATAAAGTATATATAACGTATGACATGTATATATCATATATATAGCATATGTAGCATATGTATAAAAATGACATATGTGTAGCATATATATATCATATATATATATATATATATAACATGACATGTATATATCATATATATAACATACTACATATATAAAATAAATATTCTTCAGATATTAAGATAGTTGCCATGGTAACGTTTAACGATTGGTTGCTATGGCAACCATATTCGACCAATAGTCTTTTAATGTAATCAAAATATTTTCACCGCTTTCGTCGTTGTACGAATTAAGACTGTTGCTATGGCCATACGATGGTTGTCATAACAACCAATAGTATCTCTCTATACAATAAAAATATTTTCAGTGTTGTAAAAACTATACGAATTAAGGCTGTAGCCATGGCAACGATTAAAGATTGATTGGCTATAAGACGGTTGCCATAGCAACCAATAGTCTCTATATAATAAAAATATTTTTTTACCGCTGTCGCCACTTTAGGAATTAAAACAGTTGCCATGGCAACGATTAGTGATTGGTTGTCATTTCCATAAGATGGTTGTCATAGCTACCAATAGTCTCTCTATATAATAAAAATATTTTCAGTATTGTAACCGTTGTACGAATTAAGACTGTTGCCATGGCAACGGTTAGAGATTGGTGGGCCATAAGACGGTTGTCATAGCAATCAATGTAGCTTGTTGCCATGGTAACCAAACACAATTCGTTGCTGTGGCAACCAATTGTAATTCAATTCTATGCCAATTAATAGCTAATCTAATTTTTAAAAATTAATACTAAAGTGTATAGATATTATAATTTCTTAAAAGGAATTTCAATAAAGTGAGTTTCTTTGAGAAAGCAATCTGCTAATTCAGTTAGCAGCGGTTTTATCTTTCACTACCGCATTACATTTTACAAACGAGTAATAGTCAAACCAGTATTTTTTAGTTGGTGGATATTTTGTGTAATGAAACTGTATTTTTATTTTATGCAAAGATGAAATTAACCAAATTCTATTTAATTTTTTAAATTCTTCAAACACTCTAAAATTCATAATAAAACATGATGATTATCAAACTTTTTTGATTGAAAATTTTATGATAGAAATTTGATTAGTTTTTTTAATAAAATATTAACGAATCTTAGAATCAAAATATTTGAAAATACGGAGGGAATAAGGTAAAACCGCAACTCAAGCTTATTGTTAATGAAAATGTACGAAGATGTACGTGTAAATTTTAGAACATTGTCAAATATTGTCAAATTGAATACTTTTGTAGCAAAAACTCTTCACCTTACTTTTCAAAGCAAAAATTGAAAAAAAATAAATAAACGGAATCCTACCCTAATAAGCGTGAAAGCAGTCCAGAAGAAAAGCTGCCAAGGAGCGGCAAGCGGCAGCCCGGTTCTATGCACTACGAAAAAGTAATCCAGAAAAGTGAATTGAAAGAGATCCGAACTCGGAAAAAAGAAACCGCGGACAGCAAGAAAGAGAACTGCTCAGATCTGGTAGTAAACAAAACGCTGAAAAAAAGAAACGAGAGCGTAAAGGAGAGAAGAAAGCAGAGTGGGCAAAAGGAGAGTCGTTTAAAAAGGGCGGATATGGAAAGGGCAAAAAGTTGCCGCGCACAAAGCTGCATAGCGGCGCAGCCAAACGGAATTAAGAGAAAAGTGGGTTTTCGAAATCAGAGGGAGGGAATTAAAAGCTCGGGCAGCGAAAGTGAGAAAGAGGAACTCGGTAAAGAGGCGGAGAAAGAGGATAGGTGGAGGGAGCCTTGTCTTTAAGGTTTCCACCCGCAGCGAGAGAGCTGGAAAACTACAATGAGAAAGCAGGAATGTACATGCAATTCGGAGTAAAACTTCCGAGTGGCTTGGCAGCAAAACGTGGCTTTTAAGAGCGAGGTGTATATGTAAGGAAACACGGCGCGGTATCGCGAAAGAAACAAGAACTTGAAGTGAGTTTACTTGCGGAGTAAGAGTAGACTGTTATTAAAATGTTTTCTTAAAATCTTGTGGCTGCAGTTTTTAAATTATTCGCTCTTAGATATTGAACCTGGTTTTGCATAACAGATATATCGGACAACAAATATATTGGAAACGTTAGTCATTATTTGTATAGTTATTGAGAATCTCGGTTCATATTACCAATTAGCAATTGATCAGTAAAACTGAATAGAGGCTATTCTGTCAATAGGTATCAATTGTGCCCTTAAACTGGTCTGATACTTGAAATCATTCCCGATTGATGTGATCATGATTGATCTAGTTATGTTATTTTCACGAATCCGCCAATGCCATGCAGTGTTAGAATCTTAATACCAGTTCCGGTCGTTTAGATCAAATTATAATGAATCTGGTTCTGTTGAGTGTTAAACTCTAAAATTAATATGCATGTTTTTTCCAGATGGTATTATTGTTCGTTTTTGCTTACTTCATAGTATAATTGCTTTATTAAACCATCAATAATCAAAAACTCCTATAGAAATTGAAAAGAGGTTTCGAGTAAAAATAGACAATTTTTTGTCGTGTATCGTGTATATAATAACTATTTTTACACTGAAAGAAAAAAAGGAGTAAAAATTACTATTCTGTATCGTAACTTGAGATATGAGAAGAAAAAAAAAGATTTTTACTATTTAAATAGTAAATATTAAAGTCGAAAAAATAATATTTACTATTTATGAATAGTAAATATTATTTTTCTTCTTGTATCTACAATTTTCGACTTTAATATTTACTATTTAGTTTAGTAAAAATCTTTTTTTTTCTTCTGATATCTCAAGTTACGATCCAGAATAGTAATTTTTACTCCTTTTTTTCTCTCTGTATATTAATCAGTTAAGTTAATTTGATTAGAATGATCACTCCGAGCAGGAACTTTCTTTGTTCTCATACCTCTACTCTTTGGGGTAATCTGCAGTCATAGATTACTTAAAAACAGACATGTGAAAATAGACATGAGAACGAAAGCAAATATAGTGTCTTTCGGTTATGGGTATATAGTCGGTCATCGCGAGAACGCCACCTATTTCAAAAACTCGTTAAACGAATATGCGCATAAAAAATTTATTTCCTCCGCATAATTAAAATATCAGCCACCCTTTTTTTCCACTCGCCGATTTGCTGCAGTGAAATTCCGGGGAAAAAAAACAAAGCCTGTTTACAAAATTTCAAGATACACGCCCGGGAGTGCAGAAAAATCCGAAAGCAAAATTGTTATTTGCGCAGCGCCCCGCCGCGTCGTACAACTGATTCAGTTCGAGCTATATACCTATAGCGGCGCGACCGTATACCTATAGCCGTCATCTACATAGCTCGATTTCGCGCCGCTGTATAAATCACAATATCGTTCCCCGAGCTTTTCTCTGTGCACGCGGACGCGCGCACGGCTTGAAACATTGAAAAAACTTCTTTAGCTCTTATTACGCGGCGCGCGAAATTACGGAAGTTCGCTTTACGTCAAAAGTTTTGCCGCTCTCTGGCGTATTTTTGTTGCGAGCTGAGTTCCGTGTAAAATGAACAATGGAGTTTTTAGATAGATTTTTCGGCGGGTGCATGGATACTGCGTTTCTGAAAAAAAAAAATGTGGTCATGAATTCACGGGAAAAATCAATAGTTTCCTCAGGATTACATTTTTTGTATCGAGGTAAAATTAGCTTTTTATACTTTAGTTGTAAATTTAACTTTAGTAATAGGTCTGGAGTTTGTTTAATTTTTAGAATAAGCTTACAGTTTCTAACAGAAATATTAATAAATAGAACGTGAATGTATACATTGCGCTTATATATAATTCGCTGTAATTGATCATTTGTTTTGACCATCAAATATTAAAGATTCTGTAACTTTCATTATGTAACTTTCTACTTTCGAAGTATAAATCTAAACAACAAATGCAAATCCAATTTCGAACGAGCAAAACGAATTATTATTTTCCCGAATTTCCATCGAAAAAAAACCCCGAAGCGCAGAGAGCACCTGAGCCTGGCCAACCCATCAGCGCGACCGCAGCGCAGCTTTTCGTAAAAAAAAAAAAAAAAAAACCAGCATCGAGCATCGAGAAGCCTCGGCTCCGGGCCGCGATTACGGGCAGCGGCGCTAATCCAGTGCTCAATTTATCGAAAGCATCGAGCTTAAGTCTCTCCGGCAGGGAAAAGCGGCTCTCGTTTCCCAGGGCATTTTCCCGGCTCTCTCCCTCGTGCGGACCGCCCGCAAGAATCAGACGCCGATACGTCGCGCGCTACGGAGATCACGTGCCAAAGAGTGTACGCGCGCGCGTGTGTGTGCGTGCGTGTGCGTGTGTGCGTGGAGGAGGGGCCGGAGTAAGCCCGCGAGGGTAGGAGAGAAAGCTCGTTAGGGGAGTAGCGCATGTCCCTGGGGATGAGAAACGACGCGCTCTCGGGCCGAATGCTGCAGAGGAAGGAGAGAAACCGAGTCGGTCGGGTGGCGGAGGGGGAGGGGGAGGGGGGGGGACCGAGAGAGTAAGCAAAGTCGGAGCCGCTGATATGAAGGTATCGGACTGTGTACATTGTTCAAATTTCTCGGGTGAAAGGAAGAGTCGAGAGAGGCCCGAGAGCTTTTTTAGCGGGGCGAAAAATCATTTTTGGATTTTCGCCTCGCGCTTCAAAGTGAGTTCTCCGGCTATTTTACTAAGGCAGATTGAGAAGGAGGACCTGCATTCTTTTGCTTGTATTTTTTTAAAAGAAGAGCGTAGACAGATGTGGAATTTGAAATTAGAATATATCAAGAATTTTAAAATTGATAAAATTGAATTTTCTGTGGAAATTGTATTATATATACACAATGTATATAAAACTTCTTTATTAATACTTTACAAGAAGGAAACGTGTCGTTGTATCATATTATATTATAAATTCTGTTTCCGGGCCATAGATGCAGAGTTCCTAGAATGAGTAGAGACGAGTTATACTTTTTTAATCAAACCCTGCAACTTCGATATTAAACTAGTTTTCTGCAAGTTTTTTCGAACGTGTAGATTATTAAAGTACACGTACTTACACTCGTGTACTTTGAAAAATATTAATTAAAATCGCAGTAGGAAAAATTATTCAAAGACGATTAACTGCATAATAATTTATTTAATATTTTCTCCTCTCGATAAGCGCATTTCGCCGATCGATAATTTCATACGGAAGGCTTTACCTCTGTGTAATGCTGATTAATTAAATCAAATAGGATTACGTTCGTTGAAATTTAAAAAGGAAGAAAGAATACTGCACTCCGGGTGATATATCGCCGATACTTTATGAACCCCAGCCAGGATGGAAAGTCATACCAGTTGACGCATTTCCTCTATTTTAAAGTAAGATCGACCGACTGAGAACATGTGGCTGCCAGGACAATGAATTCAAGAAAAACGTGAGTAGAAGGATAAATTGAATGTTTATTAAACTGAATAATCCGATAGTTTAAGGTGATAACAGCGCAATTATGAATGTTTGACGGATCATCTGCACACCAATTTACTGCCGCGTGTTCAATTGAGCTTGTTATGAAAAACTAAAATAAAAAATTTACAAGCACAATGCACCTCTAAAAAATCAAAACAAACTCGACACTCGGCTGCCTTTGTATATTTCAAAAAGAAGACGCGGTGCATGATTCAATTGCACCAGTACAGTTTAGAGTACTACAAACGGCGTTAACAAACGTACGCAGCCAATTAGCATCTCAGAAATGCGTGACAGGCGACCTAAAGAACGCGATCGAAGCAGAAGTCACGAAAAACATCGAAATCGCGAGTGCCCCGAAACTCCGCGCCCCAAGAAAGCCCCAGTCGAAAAATCGGCGCGCACCTGCAGCGTCTCACAAACAACAGAGGGAGAGAGAGGATAGAGAGAGGATAGAGAGAGGAGAGAGAGAGAGAGAGAGAGAGAGAGAGACGAGAGAAAGTGGGAGAGGGAGAGAAGACCGGGGTGGGGGCAGGTTTGGCAGAGCTCTCTCGCAAGCTCTCTCTCTCTCTCTCTCTCCCACCTTCCCCGAGCTTGAGAACGCGCGCGCGGGAGAGCGAGAGAGAAAGAGAGAGAGAGAGAGGCGAGCCACACTATCCATGCGCAGAGGAGTCCGCGCTCCGGAGCCGCGGAGGCAGGCCAGCCAGAGAGAGAACAGGCGGTCGCCCGTCAGTAAGGCCTGAACGGTTAGCCGGCCTACTTCGCCCACACGCGCGCTCCCCCGTCATCTCCGAGAGCGAGCGAGACAGAGAGAGAGAGAGACGCAGGCAGAAAGAGAGAGAGAGAGAAGTAGCAGACGTCCCCGTCTACGCCTCTCACGTGTCCGCGCGCCGCGCGTGCCGAAGACGCCGCCGTCGCCGCTGCCGCCGCCGCCGTACACCGCTACTCCCGGGCAGCCCAGCATGTCCAGCTGAGTCGGGGCGGCCCGCCAGCACCAGTAGTCCAGCCTTCACTTCCCAGCGGGAGGAGGAGCAGCGCAGCGCAGCGAAGTCGTAAGTCGCTCATTGCGTTATCTCCGCCGCGCTGCTGCCCCCCTTTCTCTCCGGCTGGGGGAGACGGGGGGGGGGGGGGGGAGGGACACACGGCAAGCGATTATGTGTGTGTGCAAGTATCACTGCTCCGGGGGTGGAAAATTTTCTTCTTCTATCTCTCGCGGTGTGTGCCGAGCTCCGCTCGCGCGTGCGCCTCTATCTCTCTCTCTTTTGGCCGGAAGGAGAGCCGAGGGAGAGAGAGGAAGAGAGAGAGAGAGAGAGAGAGATAAGGTGCGAGCCGCTGTGTGTTCGAGCTCACTCTCTCTCTCTCTCTCTTGCTCTTCCTAAGTCTAGGTGGCCGCCGCTCTGTGTGGAGATGATGATTCTGCGCGGCGGCTCGCGAAATGCGCTCGGCACGTTGCCTCTCGCGCAAAACACAGCCCGGCCCCTTTTCAAAGCGGACCTGCGTCTTTTTTTTTTGAAGCCTTTTGGAACGCCCGAGAAGACGATCCGAATGCCTTTTGAATTCGGTCTCTTTTCGAAACGGCGAGCAGTGGGTTTGGTTTATTTGGTGTAGGTGAGTTTTTGGGAGAAAATTCGGCGGCGCGCATTGGAGGGCTTCTTTTGAGTTGTTCGCCAAACGTACGACTGTTTGGGAACTGCGCAAAAGTATCGTGTAATGTAAACAGTTCAGCGTTGCAGATTTCTGAAGACAGTAATTACTTTGTAAGAGTTTTTGAGAAATGAAAATTTAGTATTCTAATGCATGCATTATTTACTTCCGGCGAAACTTCATTTTTTTTTATTCTTTAAACTTGTTCTTCAAACATTTTTTAAACAACAAATTATCAGGCTAAGTTTAGTTTTTGCTGCACTAGAAATAATGTCCCCTCGCGCGAACCGCACTGAATCTTTCAATAACTGTATTGGTATAAATTTATAATATTGCAGCTCGCAGGTTTATATTTAGAAATACCAAAATTAATCTGTAGTATCCGATAAATTAATCTTTGAATTTTAATTGACCTGGCGTATGACCTGATTTTAAAGACACATACCCACTCGGAATGATAATCTTACTTAAATATTATGAAATTTACAGAGAGAAAACATGCCGATAGGGTTAATGAAGCTGGCTTGTCTCGTTAAAAAATCACCTCGAACTGGCTTGTCTCGTTAAAAAATCACCTCGAGATTTCTTCGTTTACAGTAGGTTTATTACCGTTCAAATTACTGTATTTTTAATAAAGATAACCCGAAGAGAAACGTCGTTTTTTTTTGGAAAGAAAATCGACAAGTTTAATTTTTTAATTCCTTACCTGTGGGGTGACTCTCACCGTCGACATATTTGTTATACGGAGAAAAATTTTCTAGAAAAAATTACAATGGTACATTTTAATTTGATCACAGACTGTAAAAATCTTAAAAAATTACCATGTCCATAGTAAATTTTACAAGTCTAAATATGAAAATTTATCATTGACCTCGTAAAATTTACTAGAAACTATGGTAATTTTTTAGGATTTTTACAGTCTGTGATCAAATTAAAATGTACCATTGTAATTTTTACTAGAAAATTTTTCTCCGTGTACTTATTATCGTCCAATATTTGATTTTTAACGTACATCAATTTATTGTATTCAATTAAAAACACAGCCCCTGCAAGCTTCTTTCTTCCGAAACAAATACAATCACGCAATCGCAGCATAATTCATTCGACTACGCCTTAATCCCAAGACAACAACTTCCCAATCCTCGCGACGCATCCGAAAATACCTGTATATACATAATCCACTGACAAGACAACACAGATCACACCGCGACTCCCAGGCTCGTCAGCGACCAGCACTCCCTCCGCCAATGAAAATAGATCTTTTCGTCGGGGAAAGGACCAAGAGCGGACTTGCTATTCTTGCAGCTCCGCTGGACAGCCCTACGACGAGCCCCGCGCGTATTTTTAGCCTCTCGTGCGTTTTTTTTTCTCTCTCTCTTTTTTCCTTCTTCAAATCTCCCCGCCCGCGTGAACTATTTCGCGGCGCTTATTTTTACGATGCGCGCCGACTTTATTTTCCTCGTTCCGTCCGGGAGAGAGAGAGAGAGAGAGAGAAACCGATGAGATTAGCTGCGCCGTCGTCGCTGAGATTTTTCGCCGCTGCGGAGCTGCTTCCGGACGTTGGCATGAAAACATCGCCGACGATACAGAGTCAGCGGGGTTGATTAATTGCTCGGGCGAAACCGGCTGATGATTAAAGTCCGCTTTTTGCGGTCATTTCGTTCTTTATCGGAGAGGAAAGAGATTTTTCCGAGGCGGTACTGTGGAAAATTAATCTTTTTTTTTCTTTTGGCTGCGATGTTGTGCGTCGAATGAAAAATAATTTTCGCGACGGTAAGGATGAAATTGACCAGTCGAATAAATTATTTCGAACGTCTCGAGTGCGCTATTTTTTTATAGCCAACGAACCAACTAAATGGGGATTTAAGCAATGGAAACTTAATAAAATAGTTGAGCAGATTTATTTTGATGGGAAAAGTCGTAAATTGTTTCTAGAGTGTATTTTCAACAATGTCAGTCACTTAAAAGGAAGTCTTAAACTAGTTAGTGCAGACGAAACTAATGAGCATCAAGTACTAACTGTCTCTTTTGTTTAGATTCAAAACAATCAGATGAAGTGTTTTTCGTTTAATGGTTGATGCTGCCCATCAAGAGAACTTTTCTTCCTGTTTATTCTTCATATTTCTATATTATTACGACTTACTTTTTCCTAACATTTTCCAAACATTTTAAAAATCTAAATAGATACTTACTGAAAATTATTGAATTTTTAAAATGTATTATTCCAACCGAGTATTTCCATGAAGCTTTGAATGTTGATGAGATTATGCAGAAAATTTCGGTTTATACTAATTCTATAGCAAATGTTTTTACATAGGGATAACTTCGTTGTTGCGTATTCAAGTAACTTTAACCACATTTTTCCAACTTCCCTTTACAACTTTAACCCACTTTTTGGTATTTACTTTATTGCAATCATCACATTGATAGAAATGGACTTTCCATCGTTTTCCACGAAGTGGACAGAATTGTGCTTTTACTCACTTTTTTTACGATCAATGGAATAGTCACGGAAAATGGTTCTAAAAGATTTTTTTGACTTTTAGAGAACAAAAAGAAAATGTTTTTTAAGCTCGTCTATCGCTTTATTGTCTTTCCGCTTGTTCCACTCATATTCCCTATCAAAACAACTGTTACAATAAATTTCCTTTCAAAAACAAAAAAAAATCATTCAATCCACTTTCCCTCCTCGTTTTTACATCAGAGATTCACAAAAAAAAGCTTCAAGCACAGCGAGAATAACCACCGTACAGAAAACGCACTCGGAAAGCGATTAATCACAGCTTAAAATTCCGTCGGCTCCGATCCACTTTTGACAATTAACCGCGACTCGTGCACAGAAACTCGCACTTGTTTGGAGGCGCGCTACTCGCGGGGACAAAGCGAAACGTTCGCCGCCAGGGCGCGGCGGCGAGATGAAAGGAAGAAGCCGCCTCTCGCGATAAAGCCCCTTTGCTTTTCAGCGCGAACGTCACGCGGAGGCACTTGCTTCGTTTTTAATTCGAGCAAGTGTGACGCAACCGGTTGTTGCGGCGGCCGCTCCGAATTTCGAACGACGGCTGCAATTATTATTGTCGGCCGGAACGGCGCTTCTCGCGCGAATTATCTGATTAAAAATTGGGTTTCGAACGCGGGGAAGTATATGCCGGGCGATCTCGTGACTCGGGGCTTTCCTTTATTGCTATTATGTACAGCCGGTTGTTACGAGACGAGCTTAAAAGTGTAATAAGAGGTAGAATCGAATGGAAGTATTCAAATTATCTTGAAACGAATAATAAATTTTTGTTATCTTGCTTATTTATCGAACATTTCGAATGCTCCTCCGTTTTATCGCATGTTTTGGCTAAAAATTCATACGTCGCGCATTTATCATGGAAATTGCAAGATTTTGATAGCATCTCAAATTTCGGAACGTCACGCTCGAACAATTTCAAATTCTCAACTTCGGAGATCGGAATTTCATCGATACGTAAGGAAGGGACAAAATGGAATCCGATTTCAGACAAAAGATTAGAGCTATAACTCTCTCGGTAAGCCACTGGTAAGTTCAAACTGACTTGGTCTGCGCTCTCGAAGTTAGCTGCAGGCTTTCCCGAGCAGCGCCAACAGCTGTCATTGACTAAATGTATTGAATGGAAAAGCTCGAGCGGAGCTTTTAAATTTAGATTTTTTTCCCGTTCTCTATTTAGCCGAGAGCTCTGGATGTATAATTAACAGGTTAATTCTACGCGCAAAGAGAATTTATTTTTAAAGTCAAGATTAATAGAACACGGCAGAAGAAGGAAAATTTTCTTAAAGCTCGAGGATTCTACGACGTCGAGCGTTAATTCCGAATTGCGCCTTGCGAGAACGCAACCAATGAGCGATGATCGTAACGATTTTCAGCTGAAAAATCTGATTGGAGAATGTTGCATCGAATGTAATTACTTAAACCTGACTCGACGAAAACCGGACAACAACGAGCGTACGACTTACGTAATCGAAAGATTTCGGTTCGTTTTAGCAGTTTCGCGCTCGTTTAATTCTGCGCTCCCCCGCGGCGAGCTTAAAAAGATGATTGATTCCTCAAAAATGACTGGTCTATCTTCGTCAGCCAAGGGCGAAATTTTTGGAAGAAGGATCGCTCCTAATACTTTCCCGCTAATTCAGACCTTTTATTGTGCAGACAAGGTAGCAAAAAGAGTTTTCACTGTCTTTGGCGAGTCTTTTTTTAGACGCATATCTTTAGAAACTATTAAATTTTGTTTACATTTTTCAAAACCACCGTTGGTCACTTCGTTTTTTTGAAAATTAAAAAAACTTTCTATTGTATCGTACTGATTACAAATTCGTTTTGCTAATTAACAAATTTTATTACAAAAAATAACGCCCCCTTCCTTTAAATCTCGCGCCAAATCAGTCGCCGGTAATTACAATGTTACAGGAAAAGATCGAAAGGGGTTTTGCGTTTTAGACGTTTGATCAGCTGACGTTTCATCCCTCGCCGACGAAACAATCTGTACACTTTGATCTTCCTCCCATTTCTAGTCATCCTCGCTCTCAGCGGTGTTCTTTTTTTTACGGATTAATTTTCCTTCTCTCCATACCGTCGCGGCCAATTTTCATTTCCTTTGCCAAGCTCGATTTTCTCGAGGTTTCTTCCATATATTTTTCTACCTTTGATTTTTTTTTCTTTTACTGCGCTGCTCTGCCTTTTCAGTTTAGGTGTTTTTGTAATATTTCTTTTACGATAGACGGGGTTCCACGGAGGGTTTAATCATTCAAACATTAATTTATACTTTTAAATGTTTTTTTATGCATTTTTAATTAAATGTAAGAATTCGTAAGTTTGAAAAAGTAAATGATGGTATATTTTAATAAAATATTATTAAAATTACTTTTGGGCAATAAAGTTTTATGTAAACAGTGTTTTTATTCTCATCGTAGGATAGGTTTTTAATGCAGATTCAAATAATGGTAGATTATTTTTTATTCATAGATCGCAATACGTAATGGATGTATATTTCTATATTTATCATTTAAACTTTTAAAAATACTTCCACAGTTTATAAATTTAAATATTACCATGATAAATTTCATACAGCAGTTGAGTTATGCTGTTAAAATTTTGTTATTAGAATATCAAGAGTCGCAGTTTAAAATCCAAGACTTGAGGATAATGCAGCCGTAAAACAAAAGAAAAAAAGCCAAGAATCTCATCTTCGATCCCGATGTATTTTTCATCGCAGCTTCAGTACCGAGCATAAAATTTTAACTGTCGCGGCGAGCATCAACGTTGAGCGGAAATAAGAAATTCATAATGGTCCATTAACGAAGGCCGATCGTGATTATCGAAGAAACTAATAGGTCCCCGGGATGCGGATTGAACATGACTTTACCTAAAAAGAACTTGTACTGAATTTTCCTTTGACGCTGACGTCATTCGGATACTTTCTGCAGCGTTCCGAAAGCTCAATTCCGTTTATTTATTGTCGGGATCCATATTTTTAAGAAGGCTTTTTTAAATTTTGAGATAATAAAGTTCAGATTGGATGGACTAAAGCGAAATTGATTGAGTTTGCAAAATGGTTTCAAAATGTTTCATTAATAACAAATCGACAATAACAGCAGTAGCTGTAAAACCTTTTATTGGAAAAGCGGGGGAAAATTCTTTTATTACGTTTTGACAACGGAACAAAGTAACAAAACCCAAAAAATTTATGGGAAATTTTTCAATTCTTTTGAAAATTTCGTTTTTATCGAAATATAGTAACAAATAACAAAAAACTTATTGAAAATTTTGAAATTCCTGTAAAAATGTAATTCATGGAATTCCAATAAAAGCATGAGTATAAAATGCAGCTATAAATTGCTTTTTTGTCCGCAAAAAATGTCTATTTGTTATCAAATTGAAATACATAAAAAAACAGTTGCCAATTCATTGGCACTTAGATTCCTTTAAACTAATTTATCGTTCTCATATTTATAGTAACAGTTCAAATCTGAAATTAATCCAATATTTTAAAAATTGTTTAAATAAAATTAAAATATTTTAGAATCATTTATTAATAAATAAGCTATATTCATGGTATTAACATAAATAAGCATAATAAAATAATAAAATAATAATAATAATAAAAATGCAGTGTTTTAAAAATTGTTTAAATAAAATTAACTAAAATTTTAAATTAATTAAAATATTTTATCCAACTCTACTATTTTTATTAAAAACAAAAGAACCATAAATTATAGGTATTTTTATGCTCTTTAAATTGAACTTTGTTCGATTCAAATATCTCAATCTTATCATTAAAAAAACAAATAAGGAAAACAAAAAAAGATTTTTTGCCGCCATCACAAAATAAAAGCAAAAAAAATGAGCCGTGAACGATGAAAATTCGTTCAGTAGAAGCTGAGATCTAAGTGTATACATACAGACATACACACACACACACACACACACACACACACACACACATAAATCCATGCATAAAAACAATTTTTAATAACCATTTATTTTTGTTCCTGACACCTTAAAATACAATTATAACAGGTTTTTCGAACAACTTCAAAAATTACTATCACAAAGCTTCCTCTAAGAGGAAGTAATTACATTATCAAAGTATTCTCTATACTTAAAATTATATCCATTTATATCCAACAGATAACTATACACATTTCATTAAATACAGTTTGTTTCAAGCCACGACATGGACAAAAATTTCAACTTATTGTAATCATACTCGTAGATCATCAATTGAAAAATAAATCGCCGAACAAATGTTGCCTCTATCGATCTCCCAAAAAATCAGTAAAATAACTCAAGGCAATGACTTCGATCGCCCGAGAGCTGATGGGTTATTCAAGAAAAAAATCGCGCCTCTCGGCCGATTAAACGTCGCCGGTGGAAAAAAGGGGGGCAAAGCCGAGCTTTGCCAGTAGTGGTACCACTACTCTCGTTCCAAAAATACACCTGACCTTTCCTTTCGATCCCGTGGAGAAGCGGCGGGTCCTAGTCTCGTTCTCCTATCCTTCATCGGCGCGCATCGCCAAAGTCACACATACAGAGTCGAGTCGCGGCCCGGCACGCGATTCATTTTCGCCTCCCGGTGATGCCATTTCGGCCCCACAGCGCCGTAAAGTCGATTTCTCATTATGCACTTCGGCGCGGTGCTCCTTTTATTTTTTGTTACCGCGCGCGGGAGCCTATATGATTTATTATTCCGCGAATCGCGCGGAAAATCGCGAGTGCGCGTACAATGTTGCATAAGACCGGGACGCGTCACCGGGCCATAAATGATGTTGCGAATGCAGGGGGATGGGAGGGAGCCGTGGAGCTTTTTTCCCCTCGACGCTTTTATGTCCGCGCGGGTTTTGTTGAGTAATGCGTTTTTGAAAGGGGATGCAAGTCGTTTCGAGTGTGATAGATATCTGCTTCGAGATATACTTGCCGATGCTTTATCGTCGCGTGAATTATAGCGCTGCTTTTCATCTGGGTTTTTTTAAAATTTCGATTTCGTTACGCCAGGCTTTCTTTCAAATTAATGAGGATGAGAGTTTATTTCCCGTGAGTTTTGAAAAAGTAAAGTTGGAGCACTTTTATAGTTAATCAATCTGCAGAAAAATATTCATATATTGAATAATAAAAAAATATTCATATATTAAATAATTAAGTGAGTTTTTTAAAAATAATTGTAATAAGCAAAATTTAATATTTATTTGTGAGGGGTCTAGTGTATGACATATCATAATTTTGTAAAAGTCGCACAAATTGGCTAAAACACTATAGACGTAGAGATATATTAATTATTGTATAAATTCATAATAAATAACAAAAAAAAAAACTTTTTTATTTAAGAGTTATTTATTATAATTCTCTAGGATTACTCCTCTTATATGCGGCTTCAACTACATTTATTGTGTCTCCTTATTGCATATATATATATACTAAAATTACAATTTTAGTAGGACGTTTGTCGAAAACTATTTGATCGACGGACTTTTTGTCGAAGAACTTTTGTCCAAAGAACGTTTTGTCGAAAACCTTTTTATCGAACGGACATTTGGTCGAAAACCTTTTGATCGAAAACCTTTTTGTCGAATGGACATTTGATCGAAAAATTTTATATATGGGTCATTCCGCTGGAAATCGACAAATCGCTGTGACGAGAGAGTCATTGATTTTGCTGTCGATTTTTTATATGAAATAACATAAAAAAAATAACAGACCCCAAGGTTCCCTGTGCCAAAATTAATATTTTGGATCGCAATATTTTTTTTTAAAGTTCTTGTAAAGACGAAAAAAAACAAGGCAGACCAGACCTCTTTTGCTTAAAATTTCGGCCTGCTGGAATTTTTTGAAAATTGCTCAGAAATGACAAAAATTGAAACTTGAAAAAATTTTAGCGACCGTCACAGGGAACCTTGGGGTCTGAAACTTTGGGAAAGTTATTTTTTTTATATGTTATTTCATATAAAAAATCGACAGCAAAATCAATGACCCTCTCGCCACAGCGATTTGTCGATTTCCAGCGGAAAGACCGACATATATTAAATAAAAAAAAAAAAAAAATCGACAAAAAAATCATTCGACAAAAAGGTTTTCGACCAAAAGTCCTTTTAATCACAAAGTTTTCGATCAAACGTCCGTTGACCAAAATTCCTTCGATCAAATGGTTTCAACCCAATTTTTTACTTGTACTTTGGTGTATATACGTTTATAATGAATATGTTAGTATATATGCGCAATCCTTTATTCATTGTAAGAGGGGTGAAACGCCACTTCACCACAATGGTCATATTTTAAATCCTCGAATTTTGCATAAGAGTATTATTAGAATAAGTAACGAATCCGTGCACATTTTGCATTTTTTATTCAAAGTTACGTTAACGGTTTGAATCCCGTTATTCATTAAAGTCGAATTTATCGTAATTCTTGCTGTAACTATAGATTTTAAATTAAAAATAGATTGCATTATCAATCGTATGTACAGTATAACATCAAGCTTTTCAAAGCTGATTAATAGTAGCTTATCTGTCAGTGGAAATGATACCCGTAAGCATATAATTTTGGACATTTCAATTTTAATGTACTATAATGCAACTATAACAATGAAATAAATAAAAGTAAATCACCACACGTTCATCATGATTTTTTTAATATTATCGAAGAGCAAATGTAAAGCAAGAGGTTGGTTTTTTGAAGTAGGAAGATCTGACGATTATTGAGTCTCTCAGTTCCGCAACTCAGATATTTTTTGGAAGCCTACAGAATTACATTTGAACGTTACAGATGCCAAAACGTATCATTGGTAATAATGATAGAACTTTTATTACCAAAGGGTTAAACTGATTGTCAGGGTAGACTTAAAATGGCTTTAAATTTCAAAAATAACATTTTTCTTTTAAAATTGACTGTATCCGTATTTTTTTTTTCTAAAAATTCTCCCATAACTTTAAACTCCGATAATTTTCGTGGATTTATTTGCACAATTAATTCAATCTCTCATTTGTATAACAAAATGATCTTGCAAACAACCCAATGAAAATATACAGTCGATAAATTAATCAGCATCTACAACCGTACATCCGAATAACTAGCCCCTGAATATTAAGTTAATGTTAATACCACATAACAATATATATAATAATAATTAATATAATTAATCAACATAACACCCCCTAATTATATATCGCCGACGACAAAACAAAAGCTCAAGTCCGCTTCCTGCATAATTAACCGGAGCCTAACCCTTCCGCAAATATATGTGTTATTATACAAAATTCAAGCGACGAATCAATGAAATCTAATTTATTCGCCGTCGCAGCTTCGGCTTCTGCACGCTCCTCGCTCATCCCTTATTAATCCGTGACCGAAATTCCCCGGTTCATATATCGACGTGGCAGTTTTAAAAAATCCGCGCGGGCGGGAAATTCGCCGCGACTCCGACGGAGCTCTCCCCTTCGACGCGAAGGCTAATACATAAAGCCGAAGCGCCGCGGCGAATTTCGTCCCGCCGTCTGATATGAATTCCGAAAAATTTTTTCTGAGCCGCAGTTAGCCGAGTCTCCTCTTTTTTTTTCTGATTGAACTAGTTTCAGAAATAGAAATCATAATTCACGAACTCCTCGCCGCATTTGCACGGCCGGTTACCACACTTTAATATTGATTTTATCCTGCGGAAAAGAGCCGCGTAAAAGAGCTGAAAATGGTATATTGCCTTCTAACCAGTTATTTCTTGGGATATTTATAGTGATAAATCTGGTGAGTTTTATCAAGCATTGCGTTTTCTTTGGGAAAGAAGGCAACAATTTCATTGTTTTACTTTTAAGAACTTTCAAAAGAGGACACTCGTTGGAATGAAATGAAAAAATTAATTATATACGATCAAAGTATCTTTTTAAACTTCTGCTAACTTTTATTCTGTTAATTAATTAGCAGAGTGCGGCATTGACAGTTGAGCTTTTACGTATTTATAATAATTTAATGACTGCAAAAAAGAAATAAAAAGAGATTTCTCATTAATCAGCTGGGCTTTAATTATTTTTATACAAAAGTTTGTTGGACATTTAGCTGAAATAATAATTAACTGTGCTTATAAAAAGAAATTTAATAAATGCACTGCCTCTTGATTTTGTTAAAATAAACTCGTCTTTGTCGCAATTGATTTTTGTTTACTAAAACAATAATACATCGAGGTCACGTATCCGCTGTTTTATCAGTGAACAACGAATTCGCAGGTTCGAAAGCAGAAAAAACGTCATTTTATAAAAAGGTTAGGGTGTAACAATTGAAAATAATAGGGGCTGTAGGTTATCGTACATGCCATCGCAGCAATAAAAGAAGTTTTTATGAAGATTTTATATTTCGACAGAAATATCAGAAAATATATATACGCTTTATGGACCTATAAAGATTAATTTCACCGTTAAAATAATTGTTAAATATTTGCCCTTGACGAGCTGTTTGTTCCGACGCAAAAATAGTCGGTAATGAAATTTTATGCGACGTGTCATTACTAAATCAAAGCAGGAGGCTTGGGTTAATGTAGGAAAGCAAAACATTCCGCGCAAACAGATCCGCCCGTTCGAGGTGCGTAAAAATTTATGAGTAAAAAACATTTCTTATCTCCTCTTGTTTACTGCTTCGTAATTACTTTCCAATACTCGATTGAGCAACTGGCATGCATAAACCTCGAGATGAATATTACCTCCGAGTGCCTTAGTCCGTTAATCACAAAAAGTACATCCCCTCCGCGCAATCGGGCGCAATTCTCCAAGGGAAATCCCCGCAAATAACCCGAAAATAATCGGAATCAAAGAAAGTTGCTCGGGGACCAATCTGAAAAATTGGCCAAACAAAATCCGAACAAAGCGAAACACTGACGAGAGCGCATTTAACGACGAGGGCAAACATCGTCGTCACCGGGGGTGGGCTCCATTTCGAGCGGAAATTTTCGGGGTCAAAAATAACGCGTTCGACATCTCGCTCTCGGCTCCGCTAACGAACTTGATTCGACGGGATAACGAATCAACGCCGTGCGCCCTGCTCGCCGAGGCCGAATCGACCTCTCCGATGTCCAGCCGTTGACGAGGGGAGAAGGCCTCCGTTACGATTTGCTTTTCTCCGCTCTCTTCCCGACGCCGAGAAAGACGAGCGCGCGTTTATTTTAATGATCGAGAGTCGCGCTGATGAGATTGCCCATGTTTTTTTTTTTTTTGGTGGACATACGTGGAGTGGTAGTAGGCTGAGTTTTTTATTTACTCAATTTTCTGAGATTGTTGGATAAGCCATTCACTGCTTTACACGGAGAAAAAGTCTCAGTAAAAATTACTATACTGTTTAGAAAAGCGAGCACAGACTGCCAAAACCCAAAAAA
>JAWWML010019266.1:0-19288 GCA_035047165.1 Ormyrus rosae
ATTTTTATGCAAAAATTTTAAAAATTAAAGAAGTAATAGCACATAATACGAAAATTTTTAATTTTAGATTTTTTGAACTAATTTCTAAAAATGTTATAATTTATTAATAAATGTTATCAGAACAATATATAAATGTTTTTAAATTTTACTTATATTTTGTATCATTATTTTTGTTATAACTAGAATCCTTTTCGGACTCTAGTCTGTCATAGCTGCTTCCTTGGCGTGAAAATCTGTTGGACGTATAAGAACTGCTGTTCTTTTTATCATCTGTAGAACCTTTTTGGATAAGATTACTCTGACTTTCGGTCTTTGAGCCGCCACCTAATTTCGTTTGGTACGGTCCCATTGTGACACTTTCCGTGTCTATGTCCAGAATGAGCCGATTTTGGTGGCGACATTCATTAAATACTCATTAAGAAGCATTTTCTGTGTTAATATTGTTCTAGTTTTAAGAAAACTTCTTATTTTGCTTGGTGGTGGTGGGAGACGTACGCGTCGGTCCGCAGCAATCCTCGTGCCCCCCCCCCCCCGACGCCAAAGGTCGGTAAGTAGTGAAAGAGGGAGCTTGGTGAAACACGATGGCATCATGATGCTTACCAGCGCTGGGCGTTGGCTCTACGCTCCCTCCCCCACTCTAGCCGACTCTAACTTTTTGGGTGCGAGTCATCAATGGTGATGACGTCATAGCTTCCCGCGCTGAGCGTGTTACAGTACGCTTTCCGGACACTCTGGTAAAAGCGGAGTCACGCCTAATAATTAACCTTTTACACATTAACATTAAAGGTGCCATTATCACCCATTGTTATCTTAATCACCGTCAATTAAGATAAATTAACTTTTCACCATCGATATGCTAACTAAAGTAATTAACTTTCAATTGTTGTTATAATCTTAAATAATTAACCTTTTACACATTAACATAATAAGTGCCATTATCACCCGTTGTTATCTTAATCACCGTCAATTAAGATAAATTAACTTTTCACCATTGATATGCTAATTAACTTTCAACCCTTTTTTCACTCCTAAAGCGTGAATTGCTTATCTCATTAATTTTTCACATCTCACGCGTTAATTGTTTTATTACCCTATTCTCATCTAAAGTCATAAATTTACATATGTCATTAACACCTGCTTATCTAATTAACTTTTCACATCTCAGGCGTTAATTGTTTTATAACCCTATTCTCACCTAAAGTGATAAATTTACATATGTCATTAACACCTGCTTATCTAATTAACTTTTCACATCTCAGGCGTTAATTGTTTTATGACCCTAGACTCACCTAAAGTGATGATATCACCTTATCTTAATCACCTCCTATTGTTTCACTAATTACTTTACTGGTACTAATTGACTTTTCCCACTTTCTTATCTTATCTTAATTGATTTTCTCACCCCGACACCCGATTACCTTATCTTATCTATTATCTACAGACGGCGCCCCGCCGGTGATGACTCATCAGTCTCGCCAGAGTGGGCCATATACTACTGGTATCGGACCCAGGTAGATGACTCCAAATACTTGCATGAAAATACATATCTTATAAATATTTTCTGTTGGCAGGACTATACATTATCAGTTTTAATATTTTCTACTCTTTGTAAATCTTTATACCTAGAAAAGCAATTGTTCGTATGCACAATATTACATATGGTGAATTCTCTTTTATTTTCATCATTTGCTATGAACCCAATTATACGAATAAATGTTTTATCATTCAAAATGGCAAATGAGTTATTCGACCTTCTTTTACACCTTGAATAAGATTCATATAAACATGTATTCTTTACCATTTTTAGGTGTAATTTTGTGCAATCTTTTTACAATAATTTTAATAAGTTAATTAGGGAAATGTAAGAAATGATATGTTTAAATACTATTTATTTATGTTAACCGAGCATCTTAGCCGTATGCAACGCTGTGGCTCTCCACTTGCCAAAGATTTTTCCCCGTCAGCTGTCACTGCTACCTAGCAAGCTGAAATTGCATAGCAAATACTATTCAACACATCAAGTTAACTAGACAAAACAGTGAACATTTATTAAAAGAAGAAAGTAGAAGTAAATGATTAAAGTCACGCAGGTCGAGGACTTCTTGCTCGTTCGTGCGTGATCGGCCGCTGCTGGTGTAGCCGATCGTGCGGCTTTTTCTAGGCTTTGCACTGGAGAAAAATACAAATGAATGCCGGCCGCTTTGCCGGTTAAAATATTCGAAAGCTTGATCGTGAGGTGAAACAATCACGAAAACTTGCGTAAATCTTAATTTAAGGTTGGCCAGTCGCACAACAAAGAAAACGCCGTCTCTCTACCTCTTTCGATCTCTTATACAGGGTAGCCACGTCTCTGCGGCTACTCTGCTTGGCATAAGTATCTCTCTCTCTTTTCTTGCGCTTGGATTCGTGTAGTGGGGCTTGACATTCCGTCTCCACCGCATGTGTCATCCTTTACCTACCCGCAAAACACACTCCAAGGTAGGAGCCGAGCTATATCGTGCCGGCTATCACAAAAGCGCAAGCAGAACGTTCTTCAAGATGACCACTCCACGCTGGAGTTTGGCGCAGCAGTGCCGAGCGCGACAGGAGACTCTCTCTCCAACCTCTCTATCTAGCAGGGGGAGGTTATTCTGTAAGCTTATTCACTTCCATCCATTAGATTTCTTCACCATTTCTATCAACTTTTTTCGGTATCCTTCCCCACTCCCCTCTTTCCACTTTATCATTATCTTTAATTCTCTTTCCGTTTCTTCCCCTTTTTCCTTTGCTTTCTCTTATTTTATTTCCATTTCTACTGGCATGTGATCGAATTTCATGTTATCTCCTATTTACTTCTTTATTCTCTCTTTCCTTGCCTCGTTTTTTATCACGTAGTCAATATCAGCACACCCTTTTTCTTCTACACATCTCCATTTGCCTTTCTTGCCGCCCTTTCTCACCCTATTTTCTACTTTTAAACCATTCTCTTCTATCCATCTTATTTTTCTCTCCGCACTATTCCTCAGACTGTTCTCCTTGGTTGTCCTCGCATTGAAATTTCCATTTATTATGATATATCTCTCTCGTTTTTTTGCTCAGTTCCCCATTATCTCATAGTTCATCTTTTTGCTGTGTCTCATGTATGTTACCCATCATAGCCATTTTTCTCTTCCTTTTTCCCTAATACCGTTATTTCCTCTCCTCTTTCTTCCTCCTCCCAAATTACTTTTATCACGATGCTTCTTATTATAAACTAATACCTCCCTTTGCTCTTCCTCTTATTTTAGTTTATATAATAATATTTAGTTTATATAATAATACATCTATTAAATTATATTGTTATTTATTTTTTATTACGGGTATATATGAAGATTTCTTGAATGAAAATGATAATATAAAAGATATTTTAATAAACAATGCCACGGAATATCTCAGCGTTTATTTAAGAGGATGAACGAAGCAAATTAATGAAAATAGACCGCTGCCAATTCATTGGCACTTAGCTTCATCCATAATAATAATTTATTGGTCCTATATTTATAGTTTCTATATTAATAGTTTAAATAAGAAATATATTAATGCAGTATTTTAAGAATTCTTTCGCAAAAAAAAAAAAAATATTATTTATTCATAAATAAACTGTATTGATGGCATTTATGCAAGTAATCAGAATAAAATAATAATAAAATAATATCAATAAAAATATGACAGTACTATACAATCGCAATACCGTGTATAATTTAAAATTGTTATAAAGCAAAAAAAGTAATGAATTTTAAAAATTCTCTTTAATTTTAAAAATTTATTAGCAGACGACAAAAAAGCAGATGATCATTGCAAAAGACCGATTATTCATTAAGATCATACAGCTATTCAAGAAATTTTAGGAAAAAATAAAGCATTAATATTGTAACGAACGTTACATCCCTCTCTCTCGCCTAGCCATTATACATTACAATTTCTAATATGTATTAGAATGTTATAGGTGCCGAGGAGAGCAGACGATGTGGAGGGCGCTAAGGTAAGAGAGAGGGTTAGAGAGAGAGAGAGCGGTGTCGCGAGAGCGCGATATCGTGTTTAGACAGATTGCTTCGCGCCTTCGAACAAGCAAGAGTGAGCCGTTGTGTTCTTGCCATCCAGAGACTGTGTATCGGTGTTTTTCGTGCGTGCCCGGGTGCCCTGTGCTTTGTATGCAGCCCAGGCCTTACAACTCCCCGAGTTCCTGCGTTGAGCGAGCGGAAAGTCAGCGGGAGTCGCAGCGTTTCCGCATTTTAAGTGTAAGCGCCGGCTCTGGGCGAATTACGATTTACTTTCTCTCTCTCTCAACCTTCCATGCGCCGTGCCGCTCGTCTGCTGCTCGCGGTTATCTAAAGTTATCTTTGTTTTTCTATTTCGTTTCTTTTTTGCTGTTTGTTAATAAACCACGTATCGTTTAACTACGTGTTGTTCATTTCCCGGTTACCTTCCCGTGAACCCCGCTTCTTTCAGCCTGATAGCAGCAATGCAGGCAGCAGAGGAGCCAGCGAGTACGCGAAAACGCACCACACCACGTTGTTAAGAGTCTCCGGCTCTCGTTCGTTCCTTTTTCTTGCGGTTTGACTCCGCGTAGAGTCTTCGGTTTTTCTTTCATTGATTAAATTTTATGCAACGGCTGAACTAGCCGGCCGTTACAATATCTTTAAACCTAATAAGTTTCATAAAATGCGCAACGAACTCGACTTAAATATGTAAGAAAACCTTTTCCCAAAGTTTCAAGTCAATTGAAGCAGTAATCGTTGGATATAGAAAACGCATTTTTCTCAGTTCTGAATTTTTTACTTAAAACCTAGTTGACAAAAAATGGCTAGAATTTTTTAGAGATTATAGCTATTTTTATTCTAAATTATCAACATTTATTCAGAAAATTTTTTAATTTGAGTTATAAGCTTTTATAAAAAAAACACGTTTTTGTGAAAAACAAAAGAATCATACGTGTTAGAATAATTTTTTTATCTAAAATTATAGGTAGTTTTATGCTTTTTAAAATGATTTTCGTCTGATTCAAATACCTCAATCCTGTCATTAGAAAAAAAGTAAAATTCAATATTTTGAAAATCTAAAATTCACCATAAAACGATCCAAATGAATCTGCAAAAAAAAGTTCTTGACCCTCTTCCTCCTCATCACACAAAAAATACAAAAAACATTAGCTGTGATCGACAAAAATCTGTTAGATAAAAGTTTGACGTTTATATATAAAAAAAAAAACGAATGAAGAGAGAAAAGCTCTTCTCATTTTTTTTAACGTCTTTTTCACCGGGAAACCGTGGAAACTAAGCAAACATAATTTAACAGCTGAGTGATCTCGCCAATCGCGCTTTAAAGAGACATAAGTTTTTCTCCCACTTTCTAAAAATCGCCGCATTTAAATATGAATTTTGCGCGGTGCTCACTTCGATTTCGACCAACGACCGACGCGTAAAGGTTAGTTTTTCTCTGCTAAACGATTTCCGCTGAGAGCGCCCTTTCGATCAGCAGCAAAAAGGAAACATCTACCCTTGCTCAATGCGAGCCTGAACTCGCTCATCGGCGAAAAGGGAGCCGGAGAAACTAATCTCGATTTATTAACAGAAGAAACCCTTCCCTATACAATTTGACGACGTTGGCCTATTCGGCGTGCATCAAGTTGAGATGTAGGCGCGAGCTCGTACACACACACACACACGCGCGCGCGCGCACACGCACGCCCTAGCAGTAATATAGGACATCGAGGAAATAAAATACTGGGGGCGGACCAAAACTAGATAGGACTGGGACCCTGAATAAGATACCAAATATGGCAAATGTAACTAAAAAATTTAATGTTACAGTACAGGGGAGGGATACCTCAGTACCAACACTTTGTGGGAGTGAGCAAGTGCGCTTCCCGGCGTCGTTATCTAACGACCGCAGTGTTATAGGACTTAATCGCTCAGACCCTGCAGCATTCAAAGCTACAAGCGATATTCATGAGGTTGATGATAATTTGAAGCAGGACGTTGGAAAGTTGATAAGGTTTATTTTGGAAAAGAAGAGCCTTTATTCGGAACTTAAAGTCATGGCGAGGTACACTGGTTGAAAATTGAGGGAATAAATTACAGCACGGCGTAGCGTTTTGCAACGGGGCAGTCAAGAAGTGATGGGTAAATCCACACGTCTCCACTCTTCCGAAGGGAAAAGCAACGATAAAAAGAGCGACACTCTTTGACGCCAGAATTGTTGGCAAAGAAGAGCTCAAAGAAGACGTCTCCTTATCTCCTACATCAGCAGCGCCTTAAGAAAACATGAAAGCTCAGTCTGATAACCAAGATTGGGCTACTGTGACTAAGAGAAAGAAGAAGATACGGCAACAACAACAACAGGAAAAGTAGTCGTAGGAGAAGTAGGAGAGTAGTAGCAAGCCGGTTGGTGCGAAAAGCAATGCAGACCTACCAGAAAGATATCTGCTCCGATCACAGTAGGACTGGGATTTGGCGAATACCTTTGCTACATCAGTGGTGGGCACACAAAACAATTCTTTTTCGATGAAGAGTGCAAAAACCTTACCCTAACTCGATAGAATACGGCATTTCACATATTGGAAAGGAGATCATTTCCCTTGAACTTGGATTGTTTAGGCGTTCACCGGATTTACTTTTTACACAGGTAAACATCGTAAATTCACTAGCTAGAGCAAGTCAGAATGGCCTGAAATGTAAACAACAAAATGAGTAAAAATATTCTTCTGAATTTAGACTAATATTTTACACCGGTTTAATCACCCGAGATATCACCAGAGATCTCACCTGAGATCTCACCAGAGATCTCACCTGAGATCTCACAAGATGAGTAAAACTATTCTTCTGAATTAAGTAATGTTTTACATCAGTTTAATCACTCGAGATGTCACCAGATATCTCATTTGAGACCTTACCTGAGATTTTAGCATGAAATCTCACCTGAGATTTTGGTATGAGATCTCACAAGATGTGTAATAAAAATATTCTTCTAAATTGAGACTAATGTTTTACACAGGTTTAATCACTTGAAATGAGATCTCAGGTGAGATTTTTCAGTAGGGGTGCGACCATTTCAGCAGTGGTATCACAGAGAGAAGCTTCGGAGTATTTTGCTAGATTACATTGTAGAGCTAACAAATATTTGTTTCCAGCATTGGTAATGGGAAAAGGACCGATTATATCCATTTCTAGGATTTCAAAAGCTATATTTGGGGAGGGGGGTAGTTGTAATTTTCATCGAGAATTGTGTTTTAACGCGGATTAGTTTTCGTCGCTGACATTCTTCGTAAGTCTGAATGTATTCTGTTATTTCTTCCTCCATTACTTGCCAAAAGAACCTTTCGCGAATGCGTCTATAGGTCTTATTTATCCCTTTATGGCCGCCGATAGTGGAATCATGGGCTTCATGAATTATTCCCGGTCGATCCTCGTCAGAAGAGATAATCACTTCGCAGTACAAATTTTTAATTTAGGGATTTCAGTGGCAGGGTATGGCGCGTTCGATTGGTAACCAAGGAATTTCATCTAACCCATCGTTGACTTTCGAAATACTGACCGAAGGTACACCCTCATTTATCGATAGGAAACAAGACAGTGGATAATTTCCTCTACATCCGGTGTTTCTTCATTGAAAAGCGATGACTTTACTATCACGCCGATATCATTGGGTTCTTCCGTTAGTCTTTCTATATCGAGCATGCCCGAATCCACCAGTTGTCGACAAATCGGAGTGTTAAGGAGGTTCTAGCCTTTTATGAAGATGCAGAAATTACCGTAAAATCGATAAATATAACTTCAAAATATCATAAATAAGACATATGATTTTTTTAAATATTTTTCACCAGGGTTTCTATTGAGAAAAACAGCAATGAACTTTACGTAAAGTACACGGGTTCTTATGGGCTACGAAATATTTTGATTAAGGAGGTTAAGAATTCGCGATGAAAAAAGCAGAGATTAAGTTAAAAAAGTGATAGTTTTAGAGAAAAACAATCAAGGAATCAAAATGTGCCCGGCTGTAAATCGCTTACCAGGAATTTGACAAAGAACTAAGGGACAACGTAAACAAAATGTCGAGTTCGTGGGCTGCTGAGGGGGCGCGTGGTGAACGGGGCGCCGCTCGCGGGAAGAGAGGGGACCCCGCTTTCCTCGCTTCCCGCATGAAAGGCTAGAACCTCCTTAACTGCACAATCCACGGACATAAAATGCACGATATTATCTTTTCTCATGAGTAATTGGTCTCGCGAGAAGCACATATGCTTCACAGCAAAAACCGTATAGTCAATGGTTGATTGGATCGCGCAAGACTTTACTCTGGTCATTGTTGTATTAACATTGAAATCCTTAGAATCACTGGACGCATTCAGGGAAGTAGCCCATGTAACATTGAATGTTGGAGCAATCTTGCTCCAATGTTGCTTTGCCATATTAGCCATGAAGAGAAATATTCCTACAATACTATGTAACATGTAGGCAACCATGAGGCAATATTCCTGCAAACCATCATTTCCGTTTTTCCATTGCTTTTTTAAAATACGGGCAATATTGCAGCAATATTTCTCCAAGGTTCATCAGCGTTTCAGAAGTATTGCTATTCTATTACATATATTTATTTCTTCTGATTATATACTTCATAATTAAAGTGCGCAGAAGAATATTGAACGGTTGTGCTATTTTAGAAAATTTCGGTATAAATCGTCTGTAATAAGCGACTAAACTGAGAAATTGCTTAATATTTTTCGCGTTCTTAGGTCGAGGGAATCCGGATACGGCGCTTATTTTCCAGGATCCAGTCATATCCCTTTATCGGAAATTACTTGATCTAAATAGGCAACTTCGCGACGGAGAAAAAGACATTCGTCGGGTTGCAGAGTGAAGCCTGCTGTTCTTAGTCTTCCAAATAATTTGTTCATTTTACAAGTATGATCTTGAAGGGAACTTGTGTATACGATGATATGGTTCATGTAGACCATATCGTCGTTAACGTAATGTAAACAATTCTGTTCCTTGCAAGTCGCTAAGCACCCTATCCATGAGAGACTGGAAGGTAGAGGGTGCCCCTTTTAACCCGAAATACTGAAGGTGGCGGAATGGAGTGGAGAACACGGTTTTGGGAGCATCTTTTGAATCAATTGGAAACTGATAGAACCCTGATGCTAGATCAAGGGTGGTAAAATAAGTGTTCCTTCGTAATTGATCAAGGATTTCAGTTATATTAGGAAGAGGATAAGCAGACACGATAGTTTTTTCGTTTAAAGCCCTAAAATCAATGACGAGTCTCCATTTCTTATTTCCTTTGGAATCGGGTTTTTTGAGGACTATCCATAAAGGGAAATTGTAAGGGGATTCCGATTCTTCAACGATATCATTCTCGATCAAATCCGCGACTTGATGTTGGATTTCTCCTCTCAAATGAGGGAGACAATGATATTGTTTGGTATTAATAGTTATTTCATCCGTGGTAGAAATTTTATGAGTTCTAAGAGATGTCTTGCTAAGTTTATCGCCCGGTAAGTGGAACTAATAAGGAAATTCGGAAATCAATTTAATGATGTTATCGTTTTCTATTTCGTTTAATTCCTTCAGGTCCAGGGATTTGATTAAGGTCCATACACGTTCCTTGACGGTTTCCTTGATTTTTTATTGATCCGCTACTAGAATAGATCGCAACAGTACTATTGTGTTCAAAAAAGGCTTAAGTATATCAGGAGGAATAGTAATTTTGATATTTTCGGATGTGGAATTAATAGCGAATAGGGAGACTCTGCCATTCCGATTGGAAACTATGAATTCTCCTATATAAATGCCCGGTTCAGTTTGGATCCTGGGGCTATATTCCTGGGGTTTAGAAAGATTTGATATAAGGATATGAATTAGGATCTTGATTCTAGCAGGTAGATAAAAGGTACCATGAGTCGAGAAGGAGATAGTTTGTCGACCCAAAGATAAGGTATGTTTCCGGATGACAACATCGTCTTTCGTTCCTTTAGGAATTCCACTCTCAGTATTCCATCTATAGGTATGGAAAAATCATCAGAAACGACGTTAAAACTGCAATTGGATTTCTTAAAAGAAACGAAAGCGCATCCATGGGTCTGTATGAGACCCTGTCCTATTCCAGAGAGTTGATACAAAATGTCCCTAGGGATTAGTACCGAATCCTTTAATATACTTTTTTTGCCCTCAGGCCGCGAAATGACCATTTCGCGTCCTGCACAGAAAAAACCAGGTTCTCATTTCGCGGCCTGAGGGCAAAAAGATAGTATACGCTCCACGGGAGGTAAAATGGCAAGCTCATAGCACGTGTAAATTGACTCCCGAGCCGAAGGCGAGGCAATACTTTACCTCCCTAGGTGCGTAATGTACTATTTTTAAATGTTTGGGTCGGAGCCCGTGTGTACCAGGAACCGAGGGGTCTTGGTTGTCAATTGATCGCTATGGAAGGTAATTATGGGCGTCTTGGATTGATTAATGGTGGCGGCCTGGATAACAGTGCGGTTTTGGGTACTATTGGGTACTGTTTTGTTTGTAAGAGCTCACCATTGTGCCCGCTTGGGGAACTCGGTTGTTAAAAGTTTAAAGGTCGTGGAAAATTAGGTCGAGAATAATTTTCGAATCGGTTATTCGCACGGGATTTACAGTTGTCGAAAGAATATCCCGGTCGTTTTCAATAATTACAGAAGAGGGAAGAATCCGTTCTTCTCTTTTTCTCAGCTCTGCATTCGCGAACAAAATGACCTAACGTACCGCATTCGTAGCATTTGAGGAGGGTTTTAACGGGTATTTCTTATAATTAGGTTTGGGTTCGCGTTCTATGCTTGAACATTTATCCGCTCTGAGATTGGTTATATGAATTTTCACGTCAAACGGGGAGGTACCAGATCCATTGTTTTCTTTATTTATTGAACGAGGTTGTTCCGCGGTTTCTGCGCGATTATTAAGGATTTCAATTAGATTAGATTAGGTTGGTACACATCCACCTTCCTTGATCCGGATGCCTGTCCGCTAGTGTCAGACATCATACTCGCCTAATTATTTAAGGGTAGGGTACACTCGAAAATCACCAACAAAACACATTTTTTTTTATTTTAGAAATGTGTTCAAGAAGTGTAAAAGAATGTATAAAAGCATTCATTAGAGTCAAAATAAAAAAATTTCAATTCTTAATTTTTAAATAATAAAATTAAAAAAAAAACGAATTTTTAATGAAATTTCGTAAAAAAGTATAAAGCTTTATTTTTTTAATTTTCTGATTCATAATATGAAATGTACTACGAAATACATAGAATGTGACGTCTATGACGCGTCAGGACAGTCAGGATTCGACAATGAGAATGCACCCTAATATTATGGCACATGTACTGTAATGTAATACTGCAGGCACGTCGGCTGCTACTGTTTACTTCATTCGTTGGCTGACACATTATCTATTTGTTCAAAACGAAATCAATAAATAGAAACCATCATTCAACAAAATAGAATAATCTACAGGAACTTGCAACTAAAAGTTATGCTCTAAAGAAGAAAATCTTAAAACTGTTTTAAGTAATCCAGAATAACCTGTTAATTCAACTAAGAATAGGTATTAAATTTTATTAGTTAATTATTCAGCAAGGAAAAATCTACTTAAAAATATTGAATACAGTGAGTGAGTGAGACGCTTGTACATTTATCAAGTGACACGATTAATGAAATTTTATACATTAGTGTATTTTTTAATAATAGCACATGGCATCAACGGGCACACAAATTTTACTCATTATATTGTACTCAAACACAGAAAAGAAATCAAGAAGAATGTGAAGAATGAGATAGTGCCAAGTGCCATGGAAGTAGTCGAAGCAGAAATTAGCTGGATAAGAAACTTTTAGTCTTGAATCTACTATTTGCTCCGCTAAATTTACTTTTGCCCCTCTGATCTAGTTTTCGGGAAAAATATGCTACTTTCGCCCCGCTTATCAGGGACAAAAAGTGGATTTTTCCGTCGGGTGTGGAATAATAGTACATTATGCAACAAGGGGCAAAAGTAGAAGATTTTTCCCGCGGGTGAGTGTACTGCCTGAACGAGAATATTTTTCGCGAGGGTGCGTTTACTGCTCGAGCAAAGCGAGGGCAGTAATCACCCGAGGAAAAAATAGTCTCGTAAGGGTAGTATAATCACCCTAGAGATAAATCTACTTTTGCCTCGTTGCATATAGTATTTTATTCCACTCTCGATCGGAAAGGCCACTTTTTGGTTCTGAAAAGTGGGGTCAAAACAACTTCTTATTCTGAAAATTTTTAAAAATTTTTAAAATTTTGAGATTTTTTAAAATTTTGAAATTTTTGAAAATTTTGAAATTATTGAAAATTTTGAACATTTTATGAAATTTTTGAAAATTTTGATAATTTTGACAATTTTTGGAAAAAGTTTACTTTTGCCCCGCAAAATGTTACGTTCACCCCGCTAAATTTACTTTTGCCCCGCTAATTTTACTTTTGCCCTCTAAATTTACTTTTGCCCCGCTAATTTTACTTTTGCCCCGCTAATTGTACTTTTTCCCCGCTAAACTAGTTTTCGGGAAAAATATGCTACTTTTGCCCCGCTTATCAGGAACAAAAAGTGGGTTTTTCCGTCGGGTGTGGAATAATATAATATTTCGACACGGGTGTGGAAATTCGCTTCGCTCGGGCGAAAAGTGTCCTTCGAGGTAAATAATCAACTAAAACACTAGTATCGAACATTATTTTATACTACGAGCGCCGAAAAATCATGTTAAAGTTATGATTTTGAGGTTAGAGTGGTATAAAAGGATTTTAGTTATGATAAAAGTATTTCGTGTTCCGCAGTGAATAAAATAAAATCTTTTAGAATTAACAAATTGTTCATAATTTTAATTTAAAATAATTTTGAAATATATTAATATTACAGAAAACTATTTGTTCCAATCAAGTTTGTTTGGGTAGTGTTATGTCAACACCTATGCACGGTATGGATATTCGGAAACCAGAAATAATTCTGGAGCATGCAAAAGATTTCCTCCATCAGTATTTTAATTCGATAAAAAGGTAAGCTATGTAATTTATTTTATTTTTTCAACTGTAAAACGATAAGAAATTATCTTTTAACTTTTTCTGTCATAGCTGGACACCAGTGACCCACCTAAACACTAATGATTTTTTAAAGTTTATGAACAGTTTATTGTCGATTTCGTTGCAGTTTTATGTCCCCTACCTTTCCACGATTCCAATAAATCTTAAAAAGAATAATATTGCATAACTATTAAAAATAATTGAATAGTTCTTAGGAATAAGAGCACTTTCAGAGATATGACATTTGTCCGTAAAACTATTAATGTATCTTGGGATATCACAATTATAAAGTAAAAGGACATATCAGTCGACATCATGGCGTCAGAAGAGAAGGAGCAGCCTGTCGCTGCTTTGACTAAATACTATAATTTTATCTTGTTGCACTTACATGCAATAACGGGGACTTACAGTTTATAGTAGATTCCGAACCACTAGCGTTGATGTTATTCGACACTTGTAAATAAATACAGTGGTGTCTCAATGCCTGTTTTCGGCGGAGATCGGGATCGAGCCAGAGTCCTTCTGGCTAAAGGTCCAATACTCTATCAACTGAGCCATCGCCACCCTGTAAATACTATAAATATTATAAATGTCATCCTAACGTAAAAGTAGAAGCGGTTGTATATTTATTATAAGAAACAATTTATCGCACTAGTGAAATTGTTGCTAAATACAATACAGGATGTCCTGTAAAAATTATTTGTAATACATTGATAATTAATTTGTCAAGAGCATGTCAACGTTGCATTAAGGTGGCTCTACTACAAGCAATATCAAGTTAGGGGGGCACGAAACAAGGAAGCACCACACTACTTTAAACTGGCTAGTGTTCAAGGAATATTACCAAAAAATTGTGGGAGATTTTTTAAGTCTTCCAGATTCCTAAATTTATTGTTAAAAGTAAAAAAAGTATTTTTGTTTTCCTGAAAAAATTATAAAATCACAAAAAAAAACTTCAATGGAAAAAAGTCTGTCTTGAATGTTCGACATTCGAAATCTTTTGATAAAACATTGTTTGTTTACATCTTATAATTGTGTGTTTAAAATTTCAGATCTTAATATTTTATAGATAAAATTTAGGAAACAATCTTATGAAATAAAATTGCGCGGCGTACGAATTTTTGATGTTTATTGTACGTTTTAGTTAATAACTTTTAAAAACGTTTGACGACCCTAAGGTGCTAATTGATCCGAAATTAAATTATCTTTCATATGGTCATACTTTCATTGGTGTGTGCAATTTCTTTCTATGTAATTACTCACATATGACGGGTAAAATAATTTCTTCCCTTATATTTTCCCTATTAACAGTAAATTATTAGACTTCTCTTTTAAAAATAACATAGAAAGAAATTAAATATAACTAAATGAAAGATTTCGAGTCAATTAGCCCCTTAGGGCCCCAAAAAGTTATTAACCAAAACGAAAAAAAAAACATCAAAAATTCGTGCCGCCGCGAGATTTTATTTCACAAGATTATTTCCTAAATTTTTTCTATAAAATATTAAGATCTGAAATTTTAAACACATTTATAAGATGTAAACAAACAATGTTTTATCAAAAAATTTCGAATTTCGAAAATTCATAACAGACTTTTTTCTTTTGAAGTTTTTTTTGTGAGTTTATAATTTTTTCAGAAAAACAAAAATACTTTTTTTAGTTTTAACAATAAAGTTAGGAATCTGGAAGACTTAAAAAATTTTCCAGAATTTTTTGGAAATATTCTACCAAATATTCTTTGAGCACTATCAAGTTGAACGTAGTTTGGTGCTCCATTAATGCGTGCCCCTAACTTGGTACGACCTGCAATAGAGCTCATGATAGTTGAAGGGTCGAAGAGAAAGCGCTCGTTGAGAGAGCGCTTGGTATGGTACTCGAACTGATAGGAGCACTCTGTAGCTGCGCCCTACGTGGTGCTTGAAGTGATGAAAGAGCGGTCAATGTTCTACCTGCGGCGAGTCCCTCGGTGCCAGTCGCTGGGACTGTTATCCACTCGCTGAGGCTTCTAGGTTGCGTAGTGGGAGAACACAGCACTAATCCCACTACGTCGACCCTTGGAGCGCGTCTGGTCGAGAGAAAGCCCGCCCAACTTAGTATAGGCCACACCACCCAGTTGCAGAGAAGAAAGATTCAGAAGGAACCTTTTAAAATGGGGTTACTGTGGGGTCGGTCTCGCGAGAGTTCGAACTACTAAGAAAAATGCAATCCCTTAAAAAGCGGGATGTTTAGTGTTTCGTTAGGCCGATGGTAGAAGCGCCCTGTAGTGATGGAGAGCGTTAGTCGATCCTCAGCGAAGAGAGCAGTCAGTTGATTTGATGCTCGATGATATAAAGAGAGCGCTCTGTCGCTGGAGCAGACGACTTGTCTTGAAGAGGACCTCTAGGCAAGGCCAATGCTGTTGGCGGCGGGTACACCCGCCGGGCTGTTGCGGTAGAGTTGACTGGTCGAGATGTTTGGATGCCTCCGTCGATTTAGGTCTCGGTGATTGAGTCAACTCGACAGATAGATAGATATATAGATAGATATATAGATAAATGGACAGAAACAAAATAAAAGAGAGAGAGAGAGAGAGAGAGAGAGAGAGAGAGAAAACTATTGGAGCGCTGGGTTGGAAGTAGGAAAAAGGATTGGTTTTTAAGGGTTAAATAATAAGAGTTATTTTTTTCAAAAGCCGCTTTATTCACTTAAGGGTAGGCTAGGTACGACCTTGCCACATCTACAAAAAAATGCCTTATGTGATTAACGGGGTACTGCTGCTCCAGCGGAATCTATCCGGTTCGCTTTACTGACCCATATTCTAGTTCATGTGCTAGTTCGTTTACGGGTTGGCCGACGGCACCTAGCGGGCACGTCCGCGCCAGGCGTACTGACTAGGAGAGTGCACGGGTTTTTTTTAAACTTTGAACACGGTTTTCTTATGAAAAAATATGAAGAAAACCTAAATATTAGGGTCTAAGGCTAACAATTTTCGGCACAGGGGGTAAATAAAGTTATTTTTCTTTATAACTTCTTATTTCTTTATTTGACGATAACTCACTTCCTATTAAACCTAGAAATTCCAGCAAAAAAGCAAATGAAAGTAGAGGAAAAGACCTATAATCTGAGAGGATGTACGTTAAAAAATCTCTAATGCTTCAAAAATTATATATTATTAAATATGAACACCTGGTAATGCGTATTATATTCATTTTATTCGTTTTTGTACAATTTTTGAGACTCTAATTAAATTATCCATAACTTTAGAAGCAATAGCGGAGCGCCGCGAGGCAGAGTCGGATGGGAGACGTTGCTAGACGACGGCGGGCGGCGGAATGGGGCTCGCTAGCCGCGGTAGTGCTCGCAGCACTTACTGCTGCTAGAGCGCGGAGAGAGAAACGTTGATCTCTCTCTCGATCTTGCGTGACAGTTACGGGCTCAGCTGCCTGTAACAAGTCTATATAATAAGAAACTACCAACGTATGAATAAAATAATTGAATTTATTTAATTGAAAATAAGTTAGCAAAATTTGAAATTAAAATTAGGTTTTTAAAATCGGGTAACAGGACATTATTCTTAAGGGGATGTCGGAGTAAAATTTGACGATAATTTGAGCGATAATAATGGTCAGACTCCGGGTACGTTTCTTGACTTTTGAAAATTATATACAGTTTCCACCTCAAAAATTATTGTATAGCGACTGTCATCATAAGAAATCATTTGTTACATACCAATTAGAAAAATCATGAAAGTTACAAGATATGAAATACAACTTGAGGTGAAGATACAATGGCTGCGGAAACACGACATGAAGCACACACACACAAACCCAGGAGAACTCATGTATTCTATAAATAGCTATTCAAACATTTGTCGAATAAAAACGCAATATAGTGAGATGATTTCCACAATAAAACAAACTAAATCACTTCGTTTAGTCAGGTAAAAAAAGAAATGCCGCCGAAAACAGGGAAATACGAAGCGAGATGCAAGGCGTGCACTCGGTCATTCTATCTGCTAGTTTACAACTAAGGGCGCTACGAGCTACTTCTTGACCTCTGATCGCGCATGCGTAATGGCGCCAAATTTAAATTCAATAAAAACACAAAATTAAAAACTAATTGTACTTTTAAATTATTTCATAAATTACGAATATGTTATAAAAATAGAAAAATATAAATAATAATAGAAAAATATACAGAAAAATAAAAAAATATTAAAAAACTAGATTCTTTTAATTTATTTTTATGCCTAAAATAAAAAAACATTTTTATTATAATTCAAATTTTCTATTTTTTACGTTGTGCTTTCTTAATAAAATATAATTCATTCTGTTCAGTAGCCATTTCTGCAATCACTGCAAGTCTCGTTTCCGTAATAAACAATAATAAGATCTTTATTTTTCTTTAATTGCAGTAAAAATTTTCTACTAAAAGAACACAGTTATGCATCTGTTTAAATAGAATACTAAGTTTTTGTTGCATAAATGCGTTGTCAGCAGTTCTGCCAGAAGAAAAATTCAAATTCTGTCTCCTTTGCACGCGAAAATCAAGAGCTTCTTTGCAAGCGCGCGAAAATGAAGACCTACGCCGTCGGAGCAGCCGCGAGCCATGCCATGTAGCTCAAGAATCCAAGCGCCCGATAATTACAGCCGCAGTTTTCGCTTTTTTACGGCTGTTTCTGAGATATGAGATTTTTTTGTCATGTTGCTGTGGCAGTAAACGCACCCTCGCGAAAAATATTCTCGTAAGGGCCACATAATCATCCAAGAAAAAAATTAACTTTTGCTTCGTGTCGCGTATACTATTTTATTCCACTCTCGACCGGAAAGGCCATTTTTTGGTCCTGAAAAGCGGGGTCGAAACAACTTTGCATTCTGTTAAATATTTTTTTTAAATTTTTTGAAATTTAAAAATTTTAACTTTTTTCCCGCTAATTTTATATTTTTCCCGTTAATTTTTCATTTCCCCGTTAATGTTTCATTTTTCCCACTAATTTTCATTTTTCCCGCTAATTTGATTTTTTTCCCGCAAAACTAGTTTGTGGGAAAAATATGTCACTTATGCCCCGCTTATCAGGGGCAAAAACTTGGTTTTTCGGTCGGGTGTGGAATAAATTATTTTATGCAATATTCTTGCAAATTTAATTCAATTCAATGATTACAATTATTTGTCTTTACGCTTAAATTACTTTTTTGCTTTAACTCATTACATATTTATAAACTTTGTAACGGCCGGCTAGTTCAGCATAAAATTTAATAAATTAAATCTAAGCTCTCAAGCGCAGGAGAGATCAATAAAAGAAAAATCAAAAACACGGGGTGGCTTTGATTGAGAGCTGAGACTCTCGGCAAAGTGGAAATGCGGTTCTTCTACGCGTACTCGTTGGCTCCTCTGCTTGCCTGCACCGCTGCTGCTACGATGATGAAAAATGGGACTCGCTGGAAAATAGAAAAAATAAAACAACGCGTGATTAAACTGCAACACGAGGTTTATTGGCAAAAAGAACCAAGAACAAAAATAAAGAAACAAAAATAGCTTTGATAATGCGAATCGCGAGACGTAGAGAGAGAGAGCTAATGCGAAATTCGCCCAGAGCGGGCACTTACAATTTCGATGCGAGGACGCTGCAGTTTCTCGTCGGGAAACTCCGCTTGCTCGTGGTAGCGCGACAAACAATCGGGTGCAGGACGGGTGCACACGCACAGCCGCAATCAGGAATTCTCACGCACAGAAAGGTCGCAATTGTGTTGCACAAAAGAACCGGGTTAGCTTCGGTCGAAGGCGCGAGGCAATCTGCCTAATTCGCGCTTCTCGCGCTCTCGCGAAAAGGCTCTCTCTCTAGCCCTCTCTCTCTATTATTACAGCGCCCTCGGTGTCGTCTGCTCTCCTCGGCATCTGTAAAAGTCTAATACACGGTAATAATTTTGAAATACGTAATAGTTAGGAGAGAGAGAATTGTAACGTTCGTTACAACTTTTTGTATTTAATTTCATAGCAATAAAATTATGTGCTAAATTACTAAAAGCTTATTATTTTAAAGAAAGTTTAAATTAAAAAGGTTTAAAAATAATAGTATTTTTCATCACAAGTCCGCAAATGGCGATTTACCATGTGACATTGTTTTCACAATTTATTCTCTCCCCTCCAAATAAGATATAATCCATTTGTTAAATGTAATTATTTTTCATGCGAATGAAGCTTAAGGCAATTTGTATGTGTATGGATGTGAATCACGTTCTTAT
>JAWWML010019276.1:0-19284 GCA_035047165.1 Ormyrus rosae
ATATATATATGTGTGTGTGTGTGTGTGTGTGTGTGTGTGTGTGTGTGTGTGTGTGTGTGTGTGTGTGTGTGTGTGTGCGCTTCTCCGGTCGATCTCTCCGAGTCTAGTCGGGTCGAGAGAAGGAGAGAGATTATGTGCCGACAAATGTACGTGGAAGGGGGAGGTCTGGAGGAGGAACGAGGCGCAAAAAGCAGAGGAAAGATGCGTCCGCGCCGGAAGTCTAGTGTTGATTGTTTTGAATTAAGGGAGCTTTTACGGTGTTTCTTTTTTTTCACTTTTTCTCTTCGTTTCCGAGTTCTGACTTTGCTTCTGCCGGCTTATTTTAGACGGGCTTCTGGGCGCTGAATGATTGCATAATCAAGCCGAGAGATGCTTGATTGTTGGCGCCTTTTTTTTTAGGGGAGTTAAGGATAATGTTTACTGTACTTGAAGGAAGTGTAGTCCATTATTATAATTGAGCGAGAGTTCGAATCTTGAACGGTTCAAAAATGTTTAAAGAACGTAATGCGGTGAATACACTAAGAGAAAAATTTAGTAAAAATTACCATACCGGCTAGTAACGCCACCACAGACTGTCAAAACCAAAAAAATTACCATACTTTATAGGAAAACTTAACAAACAGTAATGTAAAGTTTCTTACAAAGTATAGTAATTTTTTTTGTTTTGACAGTCTGTGATGGCTTTACTAGACAGTATGGCAATTTTTACAAGATTATTTGTAATTTTTACTACATTTCTTCTTTCAGTGTACAGATTATTAAGACCAACTTTACGAAAGCTAAATTTATTGCTTTAAAACTTATTTTTTGTACATTCTGCACTCTTTTTGCTTAAAAATTTAAGCATTTACTGAAATAATGAAATAATTAATCCACAAATTGTAAGATTCAGTTTGAAAACTCGTTCGAAACCAAAGCCCGCCAAACGTTCCAAACACGCGGAAACCATAAACTTCATCTCCGAAAGACGCGGCATCAACATAAATCTCCTTCCACCAAAAGCTTCCTCCCAACTCGAAATAAAAATTCTCAATGCTCCGCGTGTAATTTTCCACCCCAGTCCTCGATTCGCGTTCGATTCCCGATGCAAAGCAGCAGCGTCTCTTAAACTCCGAAAGAAAAGCCTCTTCGAAGCAATGCACATCGCATTTCCAGACGCGCGCGGATCAAAGGGGGCCGACGAAGAAATCCGATATACACCAAAGGAGCTGTGCTCTGCAGCTTCTTCGGGCGTCTCCTACAATGCGGAAGATCAAAGCCGCGCGCTCTCTCTCTCCTGGCCTTTTTCGATTCGCCGTGGCTCTTCCGTCGAAAGCACACACAGCCCTCCCTTTGACGTTTAGTTTCGCGCGGGCCAGGAGGAGGGTTTAATAAACTCGGGAGAGAGCCGAGCGTCTTGCGATTTTCACGGTTTATTGCGTTAGTCTCGCTGTTTTGAGCTTTTTCTAGGGGGAGGCTAATTTTAATGGCCGGAGGAGCGGAGAGATGTTGTATACGGGATTTGCTGAGGTTGGAACGCCGAAGGAATCTTTTATGCTATTTCTGATTTTGAAATTAACGATTTACGCGAACTGGCGAATCGTCTGTGATGTAATGAGCTCCTGATGGATTTTAAGCGTGTGTACAAGAGTATTCCAGTAGATTTTCTTTGATAGTAGTAATTTTAGAGCTAGTCATAATACAGATAAAATTGTGCAATACATCGGCAAAAATTACTGGATCGATTAAATCAGAATTTGTGTTTTTGAACTTCTCATAATTCCTATAAGCCTGTAGGCTAATATGTATGGTATTTGTTGTATAAAATTACATATTACATATCGAGCCCAGAACTGAAATTTCTATTTAAAGATGCTGTGTAAACTTCACTGTGAAATCGATGTTCGTATATATACGAGAACTCAAGTAAATCAATAGTTCAGGCGAAATATACACTGAGAAACATTTTTTTAAAAAAATTAAGATTTTTTTTCTAAAAATTACTATTTTAATGATAATCATGGGACACATTCATATTTTAATAATTTTTACTATAGAATTCGTACATTTTACTATTTTATTTGTAAAATTTATAAATAAAATAGTAAAATTTACGAAATATATAGCAAAAATTAATAAAATTGCGGTAAAAATAATTAAAATATGAGTGTGTCCCACGAGTGCTATTAAAATAGTAATTTTTACAAAAAATTTTTCTTAGCGTATTGGTACGAAAATTGCCCCTAGAAATTTTTTTTCAATGAAATAATTAGATTGGAGATTTATTACATTTAAATATCTTATAAAACATCAATTTCAAGTAATCTCTTCATTTTACTCCAAAATTAAAATATTTTTTAACTAAAAAAGAGTTCAAGTAACATAAAGCAGTTTGTCATATCCATTATCTTTGAGAATCAATATCCGTACATTAAACTAAACAAATTGCCAATCGTAATCGAAAGTATGAAACTCCCACGCCAGTCGCCGACGCTTAAAAATCGAAACAATAAATTCCCGAAAATCCAGCAAAACAATCTTCCCGCTTCCGAACCCCGTCAGCGCGTGACCCTTTCGAAAGCTGCCCGACGCGAGGCGCTGACAAAAAACGCGTCTGCTCCTCGCTCTCTCGGCTCCCGTCGAAAAACTCAATAAATCACCGATAGACAGCCAAATCCGTCTACACCCATGCGCCTCTCTCTCTCTCTCTCTCTCTCAAAAAGCGTCGCTCGCCTCGCGGAGAGAGGCGCGCTCGCGAGCAAAAAAGCGCACTGACGCACTCGGCGTACGCACTCCCCCCCGGGTCGCTTAGCATGCTTAGCCGATCGAGGAGCGAGCCGTAAAGCTTGTTTGCGTGGCCGGCAATCGGAAAGGGAGGAAGTTGTCGCCCGGGACAAATAGACGCGTGCTGCGGCTGATTGCTGAATCGGCGCACGAAACGCAGCAGCAGCCCGTTTATATCTCTTTTTGCGGCAGAGGGAGAGAGAGAGAGAGAGAGAGAGAAAGCGATTAGGACTGCATGCCCGCGAGCCCCGCAGGGTTCTTGTTGTTCGGCGCTGACCGGAATCGAGAAGCAGCGGACGATGACGTCTGACGGAGGTAAGAATCGACGAGCGATAAAAGAAGAGCCTATAGCTGTCGAGGCGAGGCTTCATTTTTTTTTGCGGAGGGTCGAGTCGAATGGGGAGGGAAGCTTGATGCTGGGAGGTGAAGGGCGGAATCGCGAAGGAGTAGGTGGGAAACGGATTGTTTTATAATGCTTATATGGTTTGAATTCAGTAGATTACTATATCCGATTTGATTAAATTTTGAAGGAAGAAAATGTGAGATTTTTACAAGGATTATGAACGTCATTGATTCATTCTTAAGGGGATAAGCCTGAAGTTAAAACTTAAGAAAAAATAATAATTGTTAATTATAAAAATTAACATGTAAAATATATACATAATATTTAAAAATTTTTCTATTAAAAGTATATATTTTTACCTTTATGTTACGTTCCGAACAGGATTTTTAGTCTAGTTGGGCTTAAAATATAGATAAAATTATGTACTTTTAATACAAGACTTTGTAAATATCTTTTCTTAGGTTTCAACTCAGGCTTGTCCCCTTCAGAGTGCTCTGTGAGGCGATCGGTGTGCCACCAAACGTTCAAAGTGTATTTTTCTAATTTATATTAAAAAACGGTAATCAGAAACTAATTACAAAGCTTTCCCCACTGTAGGCAATATCCAAGTATGTTTTAAAAAAAATTTCAGAAAGAAAGAATTTAAAATGTGGACGTAATCTGAAGGAAACATTGCAAGCTGCAACAGTAGATTGGTTATATTCGTCTGCTGTGTCTTAAAATTGTTTCCTCCAGATTACATTTTTATTTTCACTCCTTTCTTCGTGAAACTTTTTTTGAAATATACTTTGATATTCTTTACAAGTGGGAAAGCTTTATTTACTGGATTTAAAGTTGTCAATTAGTTTTAAATTAATAAATAAAATTTCCATAGTTGAAGGAGGCGCCACAGTCAGTTCGGACTTGGGCAATTTCGGTAACCTCTTAAGGGTTGCACATTTTTCATGTTTATATTGCGGTAAACAGGAAATAACTTGAAGCATATTTTTCATGTAAAAGTATTAACAACCTTCTATGAAAAATGTTGTATTAATGCGAATATTTGTAGTCTCTCCTGAATACATATTTTTAAATCAATTTCTAATAAATATGATTATTATTTTTCTATGAAAGCATAAACTTTTTATTTATCAAAAAAGACTAACTGCTAGTAATAAAATATTCTTCTTGAACTATTAAAAAATATGAGAACGTTACATTTAGGACAATACAACTTTTTTTAACAATGCAAGCTTAGAATTCGTCAATTTTACGAAAAGGTTCATGTAGCTCAAACAAACACAAACGGCACTTTGGGCGCGTAAATTAAAAGAGTAGTAAACTGAAGCTTCAACTCACCAACAGCCATACTCGAAGGTTGTCGCATCAACTGAGAACCAATACTTTATTCCTGAAACAAACAATTAATTAACACATTACTACGTTGCCCAACTTAAAGTCCAAATGCATAATCAAGCTCATCCCGCAAAACTACAATCATCAAGCACATCAATCGAAACCCGCAAGAAACTGTCCTTCATCCCCTTTAATCCCCGTCCACCCTCGAAAGCCCTCCGAGATTGGTCATTAATTACCGGGAGCAGAACAAAGCCACGCGTGCCGTGCACTCGGGCGCACTTCTCGCATACTTCATCGAATTCCTCGGGCGCATCTCTCTCTCTGCATACCGGGCATCTCCGACGCTAAACAAATCAAGGCCCAATTAAAACTCACCGCCGCGCTGTGTGCCTACGTATACCTTTTACAGTCCCTTAGACCGGAGGAGGTCTCTAAGTGCCGCGGGAAACCTCGACAAAGGAGCCACGAGAATGGAGGAGCTGGTTTTCGAGGCGTGCCAGTGTGTCGCGGTGTTTCGGAGTCGCCGCGCGAAGGCAATTTTTAATGAGCTGAGTTTGAGATCGGATTGAATTGTTCTGGGGAGGAAGAAGCTTGGCGGGGGATTCTAAGCGGTCGAGCTTTAATGCTATATTCTTCGGTGTTTTTATTGAGTTTTCGTGTTTTTTATTCTCCGGGACTGAAGGAGATGATATACTGCGGCACTTTTCCCTGACATAAAGTGACTATAACTTACTTTTTATAAAGGTATCTTTTGAATTTTCTTTGAACGACAAAGCTTAAAACATCGGGAGCTTTCAAGTAGAAAAGAGTATCGAGGAAAACGATTTTGAATGCTGTTATTCGTTTTAAATACATTGTACTTATTTTTTCAGTTAAAATAGAATAGTGAGGAGGTTCCTTTAAACAATATTCAAAATAAATCATTAATTTTCAGTGAGAATCACAAACTTACTAGGAGAGGACATCACTTTTGGGTCACGGATTTCCTTGTAACTTCAGGATATGTTTTTTAATATTAAAATATGAAGAAAGCCGCGTCTATTCGGTCTAACGCTCGATTATTCAAAAGTTATGAGCTCTTTTACCGAAAATCTAAAAAAATCGATTTTTATTTAATCACTTATAACTTTTAAACAGCTAATTGTAAAGTACTTTAATTCCCGGCATTTGAAAGGTGAGATCAAATCCTATCGATAAAAAAAAATTTTGTCTAAAAATCTTTTTGTTCCAAAGTTAGTCAATCAAAGAATGATCTTTAAAATAGCATAAAAAGTTCATTGGCATAATTTTAGTTTATTTTAACGGTTATTCTTTGTTTGACTATAACTTTGGAACAAATAAAGATTTTTAGGCAAAATTTTTTTTAATCGATAGGATTTGATCTCACCTTTCAAATGCCGGGAGTTACAGTACTTTACAATTAACTGTTTAAAACTTATAAGTGATTAAACAAAAATTGATTTTTTTAGATTTTCGGTAAAAGAGCTCATAACTTTTGAATAATCGAGCGTTAAACCGAATGGACGCGGCTTTCTTCATATTTTAACATTAGAAGACATATTCCGAAGTTACAAGGAAATACATGACCCAAAAGTGGTGTCCCCTCCTAGTTAGTGACTTATTTTATTTAATATGCGGATTTGAATTTTTGGTTAAGTTAACAGAAAATGTTGTAAAATTAACAAAAATTCCATAAAATTAACACAGGGATGTAATAAATTTTCACAGAAACTTAATTATAGTGAAAATCTAAATTTAAAACAAATCTCTGCATCTCTGCATATTTACAATTTGCATTATTGACCGTCAACCACCGTTATTAAAAAATGCTTCCGCCTCTAAAACGCGGCTCACAACCCATTACACGAAAAATCACTGCTGCCATCCACAAAACAGCCGCGCAAACTTTATAAATATTCGCGGCCCAAAACAAGCACAATGCAAGAGAGAATCCAAAGAAAAGCCGGCGGCGATCCCCATCGGCGAGAGAGCGACGGGTCGAAAGCTCAAAAATACCACGTCCGGCCCTTGGTCCAACCTTAAACTAGGCATCGGCCGAGAGAGCCATTCAGCCTCTGTAAATAGTCGAGAGCGCGCGCAGGCCCTATTTATTTATAGCGACAGTCCATTCACCGCTCGCGGGAATTTCGCATTCGCGTCGCGTCGTCCTCTTTGTGGGCTCTCCCCGCGCGCGCGCTCGGGGGAATCGAATTTATCCCCGAGAGAGAGAGAGTCGTCGGTACCTGGAAGAATCGGCTTTTGTGTGCCGGGCTTTTTTCGCATTGTTTCGGGAAAAGCCAGATATATCTCTCTCTCGCGTTCCATTCGCTCTCCGCGCCGGCAGGCCTCGGACCTTTTAATACGGATGGATATATTCGTTTTTGGGATGAATAATTCCCGGGGACAGTCATTCTCTCTCTCTTATTCAAGCACGAGAGTGCCTTCGATGGAATGAGTAGATGTCGCCTGTATATTGCGGCTTCGTTTAATTGCTGATGGATGTAATGGGCTGTGATTTTTTTTACTTAACGCGCCGTTCTGAATTAGAATTTGTGCGGGGCCTGGTGGAATTGGTATCTGACGTTTACGAGCTTAATACGGTTTGCAGCATCATTTTATCAACTTGCCATTAGTCAAGTCCCATTGAGCTTGGCGCAACAGTATTCTTAGAAATTCGTACTGTACACTTTAGATTTGCATCTTCGCATATAAATATTGTCATATTTCTAATGAATTACTTTATAATATAAATAAAGCATTGTTTATTAAATTAATTATTATTTTTCTATATAGTCGTCCGATAAATTTACAAGCCGATTAAACAGCAAAGATTCGATAGCACAGTATACTTTTTCGAATGCCCTTCTCGCCATCACGTCAAAGATCAAATTTAAATATTACAAATATCTCCACCGCATTTCTTATTCCTGATCAATACTTCAGATTCAGTATCCTCACGTTTATCGTACGCGCTATACAAATATATTTATTATAGATTCCGTTCAAGCAGTTTAACCTTCGTAAAATACACATCAAAACCTTATCCGTCCGGCTCAAAAAGAAAAATAAACTCTCGTTGCCGCCAAACCTTCGAATCAACTAATTTCCTTGCCGCCTGGAAAAGTCTCCCCCTCCCTAAAAAAAAAAAAGAAAGCCCTCCCGGACCTTGACACGTCGACTTTGGCTCTCGGTCACGTGGCCCCGATTCCGCGCTACGATGCACTCGCGCTGTACGGGCGCGCAATAAAAACGGCGCTCGGAGATGCGCGCGGAGCTGAGATGGACGCCCGAACGGGGGAGATAAGGCCGCAGAAGGAGGGAAGCCGAGCTGCCTGCTGCTGTTTTGCTTGCGCGACGACGAGGCTTTTGCAGCGAGGCACGGAGAGGTTTTGGTGGCAGGGTTTGAGCGGCGTTAAAGGGTTTTTGGTGGTCTACTTGTGGTGAAGATTTTGGATGTATATAGGTTTAGTTTCGTAGATAATAAAGTAATAAGTACATTTTTAATTCTAAAATTAGATAGACAGTTGTTACATTCTTATGTACATTAAAATGTAAACATAATGGATAGTTATATAAAACAGTACAGATGCATAACTTTAAAAGTTAGAGATTTTGTTTGAAATGTAAATTAATGCAATTGAAAAAAATTATCTCGTTTTACTGATTAACAAATCTAATTTTTTGTTTTACCCGCAATTTTCCTTATTTTGCCGAAGATGTGCCAAAACTAACGAAGTAATTGCCGTTCTAAAAATATTGTTGGTACGCGAACAACTCGTATATTTATCCTCAAGGATAGCAATATTTCAGCGAAGCTAGCATATACGCGAAAATGCCCCTCGGGAAAAAAGATTCCGACGCGAACGACAAAAACAATCGCGGATATACAGTCTCAACACGCGCGAAAAAGCAAACAAACGGAACCCAACCCCAAAACCATTAACCTCTCCGTTTTCCCGCCGCAAAAAGCCACCCCGACCAAAAATCCGAGAGCCACCCGAGGTGCCGCCGTGGCGCTTCGCGACGGCTCCTCGGGATAAAAAAAAAGGCAGATAAAGACACCGTCGTCGGCGGCGGAGGAGGGGAGAGTTGATTGCACGCTCGCTTCTATTTTAAGTCACCCTTCGCAAGCTCTCCCTCTCTCTCTCTCTCTCGGCCCATCGTCGGAAGAAAGCCGCGCGTCGGCTGCAGCTGCGGGGAATTCCTGCGTGACGTTGCGCAACGCCGCGGCCTTATCATCAGCTGACGGGAATAATGGGAGCCGATGCCGTGGTAAAATGGTGATGAGGTTTCCGGGATCGAGGCGATGGGATTTCGCGGCTTTTTGAAATACGATCGCCGCGCGTCGAGTCGTTTTACGATGATTTTAGTCGAGTTTTATCGGGCGGGGAGAGTCGGCGATTTTAAAGATACGATTTTTAAATGGAAAGTGTGAACGTTGCGGAGATTTAACGGGTGAATTATTAGATGTTGAAATTGCGTTTTTACGATGTTTGCCTGGGATATTTCGGTGAACAAACACGGCACGAAGACTGTAATGGGGATCATTCGACTGAACAAGTTTACATTGAATAACAATCACGCGACTACTAAAACAAACCTGAATTATCTAGTTAAACAGTCGAATTTATGATCGCAAACAATTGTTATCCATTAAAGGTACTTTGACGAATTTAGTACTTGCATTTAATCATTAGTAGACGTCATTTTAAGCAATAAATTTATATAGACCTAACAAAAATAAGAAAATTGAATATAATGGATAAATTCTGTAATAGTTTTAGAATAGTTTAATTAGTAAAAGAATTACATATAAAGTTAAATTCTCATTAAAAAACTATAAAACAATTGCTAATCACGGACACTGACATAAATTTACATCGAATCAAAAAATCAAAACGTATTGAGACTTCGACTGTATCCCGCCTGAATTTTAATTTAAAATTGGCAGAAAATTAAAATTCGCAAAAGGTACAACCGAAAATAACAAATTCTTAGCGACGCGCCGTGAATTCTAATCTTGGATTGAAAATAACTTAGCCTTTTACGGTCAGTTACTATACATCAGATGTGGTTTTACATAATTACTACATCAGCACATCGTTCATCCCGGCGCGGACCGAAGTCGAATAATCCATTACACTCTGCGTACTTTATCGCCATTGAAAAGATCTGCTACCTGCGAATTGATTAAGGTGAGCTTATTTGACGAAATTTGTTACCTGTACATATTTCTAATTGATAACGTTTGTATACGTAAGTCTATTTTCACAGAGCGAAAAACTATTTTGTATATTAGTAATAACGAATAGTTGACTATATAAAAAAAATCGCTGTCAATTCATTGGCACTTAGCTTCCTCCTAATTCATTTATCATTCCAATATTATCTCTGAGATTCATTAAAAACAATCGACTTTAACAACATAATTTCAAACTTCTATATTTAATTAATATTATATATTTTTGCATTGTTATTTTATTTTTCTATGTCAATTTTATAATTTAATGAGCAGCAAACAAAATTAAAAAAAAAAATCTTACTGGAATATTTAAAGTCCTAAAAATAAAACTTTGAACAAGTCGTATCAAAATATAATGTTCAATACAAGAGCAAAAAGCTGATTTTAACCTGGTGTTACCTTTTACACTATCTTCCTTTAAAAGAAAATTAAATAAAAATTTCAATTAAATTGAATTTTCTCTAGTAATAAATTATTATTAGCCAAAGAAAAGTAATTTTTGTATTTGATTTGAAGTATACTGCTGAAACTAATGTAAATAATCATAATAATAATAATAAAAATATGACTGTAGTATGTTATATATATAATCGCAATACGATATATAATTTAAAATCGTTATAAAACAAAAAATAGTAGATGAGCTTCAAAAATTCTTTTTAATTTTGAAAGTTTATTTAAAGAGGAAAAAAATAAGTGATCGATCATTGAAAAAAACCGATTATTCACTAAGGTACAGCTATTCGAAAATAAAAAATAAAAAAATAAAACTCTAATATTTTTTGAACTAAAAAGTTTCATAAGCAGAAAACCTATACAGCTCTGAACATACAAAAGATCTACCTTTTCCCAAAATTTCCAGTAATTTAAAGCCTTTTTACTCCTGTTATCGTTGGACATAGAAAATTCATTTTTTCCAATTTTCAGCTTTTTATTAAAAAAGTAATTGACAAAATGGCTTGAAATTTTTACAGATTATACCTCTATATATTGTTAATTACCAAAAATTTCTTCAGAGCAGTTGATTATTTAAATTAAGAATTATAAACTTTAAAAAAAAAAACACACATTTTTGTTAAAAACAAAAGAACCATAAGAACTAGAGTAAATTTTTTTCTCTGAAGTTATAGGTATTTTTTGCTCTTTAAAATCGTCTTTGTTCGATGCAAATATCTCAATCCTATAATTAAAAAAAAGTAAAATTAAATTTTTCGAAAATTGAAAATTTGCGATAAGCTAAAAAAAAGATATTTTTTTGCCGCCATCACAAAAAAAAGACAAAAAAATGAGCCGTGAAAGATGCAAATCCGTTCAGTAGGAGCTGTGATCCAGGCATATACATATACACATAAACACATACACATACACACCTACATCTTTCTTTTCTTCAAAATTCTTTTTTTTTGTTCCTGGCACCTTAAAATACAAAATTACTATCACAAATAAAGCTTCCTCTAAGAGGAAGCAAATTAAAGGAACGTAATTACAATTCAAGAAAAAGTAGCGAAGAGAAGCATTTTAAAACTTCAGGGTATTTAGTAATAAAAGTTGAGATATCCAATCTTAAAACGATGATTCTAATGACAGCGTTTAAATTCTTTAAAAATAAGTGAAAGCACTAATAGCACTGCTGTCAAAATATTTATGCCAACTTTACGGACTTATAAAAAGTCCCTAAGTTCGAGAACTATGAAAATAGAAAGCCATTGTGATACTCCATTTGTATGTTTTCCTAGAAATTTGGTGTGACAGTTATTCGTATCTTTGTGAATAGTTTTTTAGTAGCACTTTTTAATTTTTTGGCTTTGTTTGATTGTTTTAGTGTTCACTTTATAAACGTTTTTTTTTATTTTGTTTTACATTACATTAGTTTAATCGAGTTTAGACTATTAATTAGTATGGATTAATTTTTCAAGTTTCCACTTTTGTGTACGGTTGTATAAAATATTATTCTTTCTTTTTCATATATTTGTTTCTATATCCGCGAAGTAAGCAGTACCATCACCGTCTCCACTTATTTTTTAACCACCCAAAATAAAATTTCCAAAAGTCAGATTAACCGTCGCAGATATAATTGTTTTTAATTCCCCAGCAAACGACCAAATCCATCATCCCCCGAAAATCCAATCCAGGAAAAAGGAAAAAAAAAGAAAAAAAAGAAACTTAAAAATCCCTCGCGCTCCCGCCAAAAATACCAACCAAAGCCGCGCGCGCGGCACTCCTAATCCTTGAAAGGCGGAAAAGGAAGTAAAAAAGCAGGCAGCACGCGCGCGCGAGGGCCCACCGCCGGTGCATCTGGTCCCCCCGTCGGCGGCGGCGGCGACGGCGGCTCGATTTGTATGCTCCGCTACGCGCCGAGAGCAGCGGAGCCAAGAGTCCCCGCTAAACTTAGAAAGGCGCGCCACCTGCGCCAACCTGGTGCCGGCCGCCTCTCTCTGCATCTGTCCGAGAGCTTTTTTGCCGCGGGCGGAATATAGGGATTTTATTTTCGGCGGAAGGGTTTTCGGGGAGGGAGGGGAGGCTCGATTTAGAGAGGTTTCGAGTGGGTAGGAAAAAGATGATTTAGAGGCTATTACGAGGCGGGAACTTGAATCGGGGCGAATAAAAAATTGAGGTTTCGAGAGAGAGAGAGAGCTGGAGGTGTAATTGAACGAGAAAGTTGTGCTTTCGGAATATGAAAAAGGGAGGAATTTATAGTATAGTATAGTAACGATTCGTGCAAGCTTTTATTTAAATATTTACTAGCGCAGTTAAGTTATTCAACGATTTATTAACCTCTGATAAAGAGTATCTTGTATTCTCGAGCATATAAAGCGTATCTTTCGCCGAATGAAAGCAGCACGATTTATTACTGAAATTTATTCCGAGCTCGATATACTGCCGGGCTTGTAATCTTATTATTAACGCGCCAGTAACAGAGTTACAGACGGCAGATGAAATTTGCATGTACAATCTTGGTTGCTCCGACACCTTTGGTTATTCAATATTTGGTAAGCTCGCAAACCTAAGTGATTTACGCTGAATACAGATTGAAAATTGAATTACTAAATTAAGTCAATGAATAATGGATTATACTTCAATTCATAATTGAAGTTTGTCTACAGAGATATTGACCGAAACACTGAGCAGCACTTGCTTTTTAAGGCTACGTTAAAACTAAAAAATGTTTGTAATTATAAAAATTGTAAATTATCAGTATTTTAACTTATAAATATCTGCACAGAAAAATTTGATTATAAATTACCCCTAAATTTGAGTTTCACTCACTTTTGATTTTGACAGTAGGATGAATTTTATCTCTATTTGCATGAAATATTTAATAGATCATGCTTTAAATTTTATTTTTCTGTGTAGAAAAATTACACATCTCTGTAGTCATTTGTTCATTTCCTTAACATTTATAATAAAAGAAATTCAATGTTCTAAATACATTACGTAAAAATTAACAATACACTTGTAACATTTTACAAATCCGTATGGGTAATTTTTCTCCTCCCTCATTGTAAGAAGGAAATACATGCACATATACATGTCATGTCAGTAACCTAACCTTAAAACACATAAGCAAAGAAGCAACAAAAATATTTGTTTTTATATTGATTTAAAATTGATAATAGAAAAAAATGCTTTGAATATCTTTAGTAATTAAAATTATAATCAAATGCTTAATAAATAAATTATATTCTACATATGTCATTGATGTTCAATTTTTTCGAATTCTCACGTCATTTTTTCTGCCAATCAAATCACGAATAAACTGATCAGCCAATCACATTACGAATAAACTGCCTTCACTTTTCAGATCATCAATTTTTTAATGAAGGAATAAGTGATGCTTATTGAAATGAGTAAACAAAATTACAATACCGGCATCGTAAAAGTAAATTTTTCTCCGTGTATTTTCACGTTACTTTTATCAATTAAGAAAGCGTGCTGGTCTGCCTGCAGCTCCCGGATTCGGCTCGAACTTCGGGATGCACTTTTCGATGCCAAACGCGCGGGCAAAGCCGCAGCAGTTCAGCGCAAAGCTTTCGCAAAGGGATTCTTCTCCGAGCGCGAAAACTTCAGAAAATTCCCGAACAAACTTAGAAAAAAGTAGAGCAATCCGAACGAAATGCGATCCGCTGCCTTTTAAAACTCCCCGCAGCGCATCTCTTGGTATGCCTATATACGCGTCAACCTGAACGCGAAATTATTAATTGCCTGCAAGGAGAATTGAATGTGTTCGCGGTGGGCCGCTGATTAGGAGCGGATTTATTATGTAAGCGCTCGCATTGTTTGTCGCGTGACCTGTCTTTTACGGACGGGGATTACAGTGTCGCCCGGTGAAGCCGCTTTAATTGGAACCAACGGTTAGTTTCTGCTTGGTTTTGGAGACGAGGTTGCTTCTTGTTTATCGCCGATATGTCGATTGATCAAAAGAAATTCATGTTTTGGATTTTTGGTAATTCTTTGGTAAAGTGATCAAAGAATTTACGATTTTATAAATTTTCAATCTATAAGTAAGAAGTATTATTATGAAGCAATTTATTATAGCGTAAAGGCTTGGAAAGACACGTTGTATATAAATAAGATCTTTTTTAAAGCTTTTTCATTGAAGTTTCCAACCAATTTACCACAGTAATTATATTATTATTAAATATTACATTTTTCTCTTATTAGATTCTAAAAGAAAACTGCATATAATAATAAAAATAACGACCTTATTCCTATATTAGTTAAATAATCGAATCTATTATTAAAGTGTATATGCGAACGCATAAACATGCAACAAATAATCTCTCAAACCATAAATTTACAGTTAAATTTACAGCTATGATTTTACCACTGGAATTTCCGCTCTATCTATAGAACACAAACACAAAGACAGCTTGATGCATTTACTGTTTTACATTTCATTTAATTACAATCGATTCGTCCGAATTCTCGCACAGACATCAAAAAATTTCAAACCTTCACGCGACACTTTATGCTCTCGATTAAAATTGAAATTTTAAATTTACCAAACGAGCCTAATTACAATGTTTACCGGCCGGATAAACGACGAAAAATGATTTATAGGTTTACTCGGCGTTGATGCCATTAACCACTTTAAATCTCTTAAACCTCAATATATATTTTAAACGCGATCGCTCGAAAAAGCACGCCCGTCGCCTCTAAGCCGAGAGAGAGAGGGGGGGGGAGAGAGAGAGAGAGCTCTCTTATTGCCGAGAGTCACGAGCGAGAAAGCGCCCGAAATAATTTACTACCAAAACCGACGAGCCGCCACCTCTTTTTCTCCGTAGAGCCGCAGGAACAAAACAAAAAGAAAAAAAAAAAAAGAGTACTTCGCGAAAGCGGAGCCACACTTCTGCCCTTCCCGAAAAAGTCCAGTAAACACGTAGCCGAGGACGCGGCCGAAATCCGAGAAACTCGGGGTCCGCACGTGCGGCCCAGATGGGGCCCAGCAGTGGCCGGCGCGGCGGTGCCTATTTTTACGAGCGCGCGGCGTCGTCGGTCGGTCGGTGTGTGTTTGTTTATTTTTCTCCTCGCGCGCGCCGCCGCCGCCGCGCAGGAAATCAAGCTCGTTTATAGTATATATCGCAGCCGTGATGTAATTCAACGAGCAAATTGGCCGCCTTGACGAGGTGAGTGATAGAGAGAGAGAGCCCCGAATCGGGCCCCGTGAGAGAGTTTTTCGCGGGGCCGGGGAGAGAGCTTTGCTCGGGAAGCGGAATTGGCCCGAGGGGGATCCGATCCGCTCTCGGAGCGGAGAGGTGCAGCACACCGAGGAGGATATAGATGCGGGTGCGGACGGCGAGAGAGGCTCCGTGTGAACGAGGGAGGCGACACCGTTTTCATTGTGCCGAATCAATTAATTTGTCGTTCCTTATGCGAGTGGGCCTGCGGTATGTAGGGCTTTTTCGAGCGATGCCCGTGATCTGGGCGCCCGATGCCGGCCGAGTCTTCGAATCTGAGATTTGGAGCGTTCAAAGTGTATGTTTATTAATTGTAGAACGAGTATTCTTATTATAAATTCGAATGCTTCGTTTGAATGCATAAATTTAAATTTAATAACTGTAGGAACGAATTAATAATTTGATTACGGATAATATTGAGAAATAATTTTTAGTAATAATTATTGGGTAAGAAATTGATTAAATTTCAAGAAAAACATTAGAATTGGTAATAACATTTTCTTTGATCATTACTGATAAAAATTGTCTAAACTTGTAAACAAAAAAAAATTCACATTTTAGATTTCTTAGCGACTTTTACTCGTTTATGATTAGCATTGAAAACATTCATTCCAAATTGTTAGTACTAAAAACAAACAATTTAAGCAAGCATTAAAAAATATGAGCATTTACCCCCTCAACCCCAATAAACAGAAATGATCTAATAATAAGAAAGCGTTAATCATTACCGATCTCATTACCGCGAGCCCATCAACAAGCATCGCCGATCAATTAAATCAACGTCACTCCCGCAAAAGCAGCAGCTACTCCAATTCCTATCAGAGGCTGATTGACCTCTGCTCAGTTTTAACCATCCTTGCCGATAATTGTCCCCGATCGACTCTTAGCTCTCGGCGATTCCAACCCGACCTATTTCTCCGTCTCTCTCTCTCTCCCTGCCGGGCGAAAAGTTGAATTTCAATAGCGCCGCGCGAAATCGGCACGAAAATAGTCGCTCGCCGTTTATTTTTCCCGGTTATTTTTAAGTTTGTTTACCTCCCCTCCCCACCACTCACCGTTCGGCGCTGCTGATCCGCTGCCTCTCTTTCTCTCTCTCTCTCGCTCTCTCTCTCTCGGCGTCGTCACTCTTTCGCGCACAAATTCACGTCATATCGGTAAAGGAGACGCTGATGCTGCTGCCGAGCTGCTGCCGAGTCGCGCGCGAGTCAACCGTCGACTGACTGGCCGAGCGTCAAAGCCACCCACTCATCTGCTTGTTCTGTGTTCCAAAGGCTCCCTCTCTTTCGGAGCACAGCTCGGGAGAGAGAAACGTGTGCCGCTGCTGCTGCTGCTGCTGCTGCTGCTGCGATGTGGCATTGGCGCGGATTTAAGTGCCTGCCGCTTCGGCCCGGAGAGAGCAGATTGTTCGGAGCGAGAGACGAGCGGCCTGTGCCGGGTCACCCTTTCGGCTGTGGGGAAATAATGAGAAGCGCTTTTATGGGTGTCGTACTTGTGGATTTTTCCAGGATTGGCGGATACTTTTTGTATCTGGACAGGATTGTTGTGCACACTGCGGTTACGGATAAGAAGAGTGCAGTCGTGAATCAGAAGCTTTGAGATAACGTGTTTTCCCTATTCGTCTGGGATAAAAATAAAGACGTTTCAGGCTGTGTTGCCGGAAAGTGTAGATAATGCTTTGAATCGCAGTAGCTATTTTCTCGTTCTTTTAAATTAGATTTTCTTATGGTATAAGGTAAAAGTTTACAACTGAAGAGTAAATGATCTCTACCCTATGAAAAAGAAAAGATAAAATCCTATATGTAAACTTATCGTAAAATGGTGCAGATACACGCATAAAAACCGATTAAAATTGATGGTTTATTTTATAATTTTTTTTATAATTTATCTACTAAATTTACTCTCAGTTAAAAATATAAACTTAAAGGTTTGTAAAATAAAATCGTTGTTTGCTCGTTACTCTATCTCCTGCGTTTGTGGGTAAACACCATTTGAAAACAGAGTGGAAGAGTTTAACTTAATCTATTTGATAAATCGACATTGAGTAGGCAAAGAGAAAAATTATTATTAATTAGTTAATCACAATGACAATGAATCTTCCAACGTGAATTTCAATCGTTTGTGTCAGCAATTTTCGTGAACGATTTAATGACTCGTAATTATTCTGTATTAATAGATTCAAGCGCAACGTTGGTACCAATACAAGCCTCGCCAACTTATTCGACTAAATTATTTTCCACGAGAATATTGACAGTAATTTTAGCCTTTATCTCCGACTAATTAATTATGTCATTACGTAAACTAATCAATTCTCAGTCAGCGATTCTACGAAACAGAACCGATTTAAGACTCAAAAAATTCCCCTTGAACCCCACCAACGACCACAAAAAATTCCTCCCCAACCTTGAGCAAAAAAACGTCGGTTCCCGCGAATATGCGAAAAAGCTCGCTCACAAATTCCCCAAAGATGAGTTCCTGCCGGCGCTCCCTTCGGCAAAAAAAACAAAAGAAAAAAAGAAAAATCTAAAGCAACTGCCTCGCGCAGCGCAGAAATCCGGCAGAGGGAAAGCCAATTATGCAAATCCGATTGCGCAACGGGGCGCGACGAATTGAGTTTGCCAGTGCAGGAAGCAGAGACACATCCCTTTCCATTTCCCGGGCGTTCGATCGCTCTTACCATATCGACTCCTGGGCGACGCTGCATCTCCGGAGAAGAGTACGTATATATATATATATATATACGTATAAATATATATCCTCGGCACTCGGCGTGTGTTTGCGAAGACGCGGCCAGCGACCGACTAAACGAGACGTTTCCTCTCGAGTGCGATTCTTCTTGGCTGCAGAGAGGGGCAAGGCTGCCAGCTCTCTCTCTCTCTCTCTCTCTCTCTCTCTCTCTCTTCCTCTTTGTGCGTGAGCTGCGTTTCAGGCATGTGTTGGAGCCGGTGGAAGGTGGCGGAAGGAGCTTTTATGATTACGATATGGCGCTTCGGCGACGGAGGTATAAGCAGTTTGCCGCGGAAGCCAGAGGCTGATTGTTCGAAGCGAAGAATGGGAGGAGAAGTAAAGATTGCTGGGATTGCCGGGGGTTCAATAAAATCTTTAATGCAGTTCTTTGTATATATACAGCTCTGTGGATTGTTTCATTTTATTTCTTTGCTTTTTATTAAGGGCTCTCCTCTTTTCTGCTTTTAGAGCCTTTCGGCTGTTAAAAATTGGAATTTAAAGGTTTGACGTGATTTTTTTATTTCTGGAAATCTTGGTAGAGTAATATAATCGACGGATAATACGTTTTTTTTGTTAAATACTGGAAGGTGAGCTCGTAAAATGATTGTTTTGCATTATTTTGCGATTGCCAAAAGATTCGTATTTCGTATATTTCGTATTTAATTTACAAATTATTTTCATGAAATTTTAAAAAATACTTCTAAATACCGCCGCGTAAGACTTTCGCCTTACTTTATGAACAATATAATTTTATAACCACGTTTTTAATATTAAAAAGCAGCTTTGTAAGTATAGAAAAGAAATATTCCTCGGTCCGAATTTCCATTTGAACAGCGAATCTCCGATTAAAATCTCTGTTTCGAAACTGAAATATTTCGTAGTTGGAAAGAGTCTGGCGGCTTATCGGAAGTTCTTTATACACAAACTTAAATTGAGAGGTGGACAAAAGAGAAATGCAGACGTTCACCAAGTGAAAAACGATGGTTTTAGGAGCTTCCACGGAGACAACAATGAAGTCTTTTCTTTTGTACTTAATAGTGATGTATTGCTGATGATGTTCGGAATATAAAAATCAAAGATCGAGTTGTTTGTAAATGCGAAATGATTGATAAAATTAAAATATACACGGAGAAAAATGTTTAGGTTAAAATTGCTATATTTTTTATGACTCGGGAGCCAAACTTGATTTATGCAGC
>JAWWML010019287.1:0-19283 GCA_035047165.1 Ormyrus rosae
TATATATATATATATATATATATATATTCTAATTAGTGTAGTGTTGTTATTGAGAATTTCATAAGATAAGAGTGACTCCAGAGTGCATTGAATCTATTCATAATGAATTTAGTTAAATGTATTTTTTTAAATAAAAATATAAAATTAAAATTTTCCACAATAAAAAAATAATATATTTGCTAAATTGTTAACATAATAATATTATTAACAAAGTATTAAAAGAGAGCATTGAAACCAAAGATACCTTAATGTAATCTATGCATTTTGAGCCTTTGCGTCGAAGGGACATTTTTTGAATTACAGCAAATAATCCATCTCCCTTTGTTGCCTTTATCTTGAATTTGCAGCGTTTGTGGTACTGAACTTCTTTCCAAGTATCAAAAACGTGTGCAGGTTTCACCATTATTGCGGAGTCCCTCATTTTTGGATCTCGCAAATCGACCAAATCTTTAACTTTGTCAGTGGACGGATTGCAAATCTTCTCATTGCTCAATCCAACTGCAACGGAAACCAGACCATAAACACTCTAAAACACTAAATTGTACTAAAACGGAAATTTTCAAAAAGGCAATGCCTACTATACCTTCTATATAGTTCCTCACGGAATCGGATCGAACGACACTGGCCGCGACGAGGATCAGGCCCAGGAGATAAAAGAAGCTCGCAGTGCAGTGCTCGGCCATCTTGAACGAACTGTCACAACGCCATGTAGCAGGAGCGAGCCGCCCGTTTGCAGTCCGAGCGCTCGAAGGATCACGGGCCGTAGTGGTGAAGAAAGCCAACCAATAAATCCCCGAGCTTTTCACGGGAAATTTCCGTCCGTGAAAGCGAAGATTCGTCGTTCACTGTCGATTTTCCGCGTAACCGCGATCAAAACATAACGATGCACCTGCTGCTGCCACCTGGACTCCAGAGGCGCTGAATGCGCCAATCGTGCCAGGATCGTGCCGTTGAACGAGATTCCAGCAACTGGCTGTGTGCATTTACGTTAGATTTTGTAATCCCAAGCGAGGCTGACGCACAAAGAACGCTACCGATCATGGATTACAGGTAGCGCCTTTTCGCAGAGTCAGCGCCGTTATGAATATGGAAACAATGAGCGGAAAAAGTGCACGCTGAGCACCGCGGAGTTGTTCGATTTTTTTATAGAGATCTTTTCAAAAGTAGTTTTTTTATTATTATTTTTTTATTTAAATAGATTTCAATCGATTGAAAGTAAGGATAATAGAATTCTACTCTGCTGTAAACAATCTTCAAATTGTATTGTAAGAAAATTTTAAATCATTAAAATTTTTTAAAACAATTTTAGAATTGAATGTTACCCCAATGTGAAATGTATCGACATCGACTTTGGGGAAGTGGAAGTTGGAGTCACAAAAATCAAATCTATTAAAATTGTTAATCAATGCGATGTGAGTAGTTTTTCCTTAAAACTAATGCATATTCGATAAATCTAACTATATTAGCCGTAACAATTAATTTTAATGCTATTCGAAAAGCTAATAAACGTAATTTTGAATTAGTCATCTTCCAATGAGTTCTAAAAATAAGCATTACATTTGTGCCTCGATTTTATATAGGCATTGTATTTCAAAGTATAAAGTTTTTTTAAAGTTATTTTTGAATTGACATGAAACAAACGTAGATTAATAATAAAAATAAATTTCTTACTATTAAATAAAATTATATGAATATTTGTTTAAATTATATACTGTTTAATTTATGTATTTTCAATTTTTTGCATGTACTTCCATCGATCATCTGTTTATAATAAATTTTCAATCGCGGCACTCGGAGGAATAATGAAATACAATGTATGAAACATGAAATTATTTGACTTTTATTTGAATTTTGCAGAAAAAGCAATCGTATTGGGTTCAAAGAGATTCAGCAAGCAATCCATTAGACTGCGTATTTCGTACGTTGGAGTACACTTGGTGTCTACGTCCATCGGATTCCTACGTATGCGATATTAGTTTTAAACCGATCTTACCGAATCGGAGGTACACCGATTATTTTTTTATAACAGACACGTTTAAATGTTGCTACAAGATCTTAGTCGGCGGATATTGCATCGGTAAGAAGACTGTACTTTTGCATACTTTATTACCAGATGTTTTTTATTAGTCCATCTCTCCAAGTCGTGGTGAAGTGAAATAAAAATACAATTTATTTCGCTGATATATTTCATTGGAAAATCTTATTAAAAGTGTCCGTTGTTTTTATCTTACAGGTCCGAATGTTATAAGTTCCGCGTCGAGATGTGTAATGGTTAAAGAGCACAAAGAATGCAAAATAAAGCACTGTCTTAAATTGACTAATCAAACTAACGTTCCTGCCAAATTTATGTTCGATATTGACACGATTCAATGCCCATTTAAAGTCAGTGAAGTCAATGGTGTTATAAAGCCATTATCGTCTAAATGCTTTGTTATTACCTTCGAACCTGCCAATTGTGGAATCTATAAATACCACATGCCTTGTCTCATCTTAAATCAGGTACTTTATTTTGCTATAAAGTTAGAAGCAATCTGTATAAAAATTTTTTGTTACTTTTAGAATACTGAATTTAATATAAATTTTATTCGAATATAAAAATGCATTCAAAGTAATCATTAAAAATGATCGTTCTTTAGAGTCCCATTATTTTCGAATTATATGGCATTAGCGGTGACATAGACGACAAAATAATCGACAATTTTATCTCAAGGATTGATCTTATAGAAGAGCTCGATAATGATCATTTTAAAAATTATATGAGCGATATTACGACGGCAGTTAAATCTCTCCCACCGCCACTTTCGTTATCTTGCAGTTTTGTGGATTTTGGTCAGGCAGTAGTCGGGACAAAAAATGTTGGAAAAAGAACTCCGCATACTATATGCATGACGAATCATCAGAATCTTGATTTACTTGTATTCTGGGAAAAGGGTAATTTATCCATTGAAACACGAATTTAAGAACAGATAGTAACACTGACAAAGCATCTTAAATTAATGAGCCGATTCAAAGTTCCGTAAAAAAATGTCTTTTTTAATCAAATTAATTTGCAGTTTTTTTTATGACCCAGGCTTTTGCAATAGGTATGACTCGAATAATTATTTTATTTTCTTCCTTTTACTGATGAAGGCAAGATTTTATATAATTTTTTGTTTTAAGTTTTAACATCACTTTCAAAAGTGGTCAATCAACAATAGTTTTAGTTGTTAACACGTCATTTAACGTAGCATTGCTTTGCTTTAAGATAAATTTTCTAAAATACTCTACACTGGGGCTACCTCTTTAATATATTGATTAATTGTACTTTGAATTTGACGTTAAAAAAATACTTTCTATTCCAGACAAATCGGGAACATTCAGCATTCACCCAGACGAGGCAATTCTAAGCGCCAACCAATCGATAATTTTCGAAATCCGGTTCGATCCGATGAAAGAGCGAACATTTTATTTCCGCGAGCTGCTGGCTCGTATTTTTCGAATGTCTTGCTGTCCTAAAAAGGACAAAGTTAAGCCCGAGAACTTGTTGCTCGACGTTATTCCAGAATTCGTGACGCTTCGCCTAATCGGTACAGTAAAACATGAATTTACGAATGAACGATACGATAATGTTCGAACTCAACGAATTAAAAAAGTACTATTTAAGGGCACACTTACAGTTACGACTCGAACAACTGGGTGCCTCAGTACGATATCCCCGAAATGGTGACTATGCCAGCTTGTCTTCCCGCTCTGCCCGCATACACGACTTTTCCCATAAGGAACTTCGGCCCGCAGCCGCTGATGTTCTGCTTCGTCCCGCCGAATATTAGTCACTACAACGTAAAGCCGATGTTGGGACTGATCAGTAGGTAAAATAACTCGCCTTAATTTTGCTTTGTTTACTTTGACGTAATTCCCACTTTAGGGGATATTCGAGTTGCGTAGCGGAAAAGATAACGAAAACAGAAAGAGACGTGTAAATCTTTGTAAAGATGAAATAATTTACGTTTATTTAATTTTATTTTGTTTACTTTGACGTAATTTCCACTTTAGGGTATATTCAAGTTGCGTAGCTGTAAAGATAACGAAGACAGAAAGAGACGTGTAAATCTTTGTAAAGATGAAATAATTTACGTTTAGTTATTTATTTTTTTTTAATTTTTATGAATAATAGTACTTGCAATAAAACTACTAACTTTATTAAAAAAAAAAATTATCCTTTTTTTTTTGTTTTTGTTTTTTTAGAGGCGAGAACCGGCCTACTCACTACAACCTCACCCCCTTGATGCATGCCCGCCGACTGCGCCCCACAGTTAAAACTGCAGACCAGAGTCGGCAGGAGTGCATCGAGGGGACCTCTCCCCCCCCCTGGCTCTAAACCCAGCCCCGGAATCCACCGTTATGCATTACTTCGGAGAGAGGACCAGGGTCATTGCCATCGGGGCACTCTATTTACTTAAAATGACTTACTGCTTACCTTACCGTCGCGATACCACACCCCCGCATCTACGTCCAACTCGAGACAGATCTGCGTGTGCAGGTCTTGCGCCGTCCTGCTTCTATTCAGGTTCGCTTGCAGGGTCTTATCCATTGTTGCGGGCCCTGGCTAGGGCCGCTCGGAAGACCGCGCAGGGTCGAAACCAGCTGTGGTTCACCTCCTCAGGTTTCGTCCCTTGGCAGAGATAGCACTTGCGGACGGTGATTTTGCAGTCCGCTGCCTTGTGCCCTTGCTCCCCGCACCGGAAGCAGACGGTGCTCCTGTCTGGGTCCTGCGAAGATCTTGCCCACCTTCAGCAACTTTTGGCCAACCTCTTCCGTGACGGTTACGAGAGCTAGCCATTTACCGATCTTATTCACTCCCATGAGTCGCACATCTAAGGGGCCTTCGTAATCCTGCAGTGCTTCAAGGAGGGCTGCCTTGGCTTCGCCAGTCGAGGCGCAGTGACTTCCACTATAATTTTTGAGGTCAGAGTGTGTAAGCACGCATTTTACCCGACGGCCTGTTTCAAGGCATTTGCAAATCCCTCCTTGCTCTGTGCCGATGCCTCTTTAATCTCGATAAGGACATCGCCTTTTTGGGTTTTGCGAACGTCCTTAATCGGAGGGTTTCACCTGAGTGCGGATTCCTCCGTGGATATCCGCGCAGGTTTTTCCCTCCGATGGTTTCAGCACTATTGCCTCTACCTTCGGTTTTTTCCCTTTCCTGTGTGCTTTCTTCTGTGGGTTAGAAACGCCTCCACTCTTGCTTTTCCTCTTCTTCTTTTTTTTCTTCCTCTGCTGCTCGTTCCTCTCCTGCCTGGTGAGAACTTTCTACCACTCATTCTCAGGCTGCCGTTGGTTTCTCTGGCAGGAGCTTTCTGCCTTCTTAGAGGCTGTATTTTCTCCCTTCTTTTTTTTTCTTTGTTCGTCCTCCTTCGATCAGGTCAGTCGGAAATAATTTATCTTTTAATAGACATTAAAATTATTCGTATAATGATGCATTTCTACGCAAAAAGATAAATTTTTTTTTTAATCTTCTAAACATCATTCTGGGGAACAGATCGTAAAAGTTTATTGTGCTTGTAAAAATGATTATACATTTTTTATGATATGAAAAGCAACAACAGGACTTTCAAAATTATCTATCGCGGTAAATGTATACGTCTTACTTTTTTCAATGTCAAATTTTAGAAAATATAAAAAAATTCTCGAACCACCAATGAAACTGGCGCGTGAAATCTTAAACGCGACGTAACCAACCGACGGCACAAATATTTTTTCCAGCCAACAAGAGCAAGTGATCTCGGTGCAGTTGTTCCCAGAGGCGGAGGGCGACCACGCTTACGTGGAGCGCTGGGCGGTGCGTTTCAACGGGAATTCGAAAAACGAGATCTACATCGATTTCCACGGCTTCACCGAGCTGGCGAATCTCACCTTCGGCTTCGACAACAGCGTCACTTTCGATTCCGTCTGCGTGAATTGCGAGAAGTCCCTGAAGGTGCCCGTGCGCAATACAACCCGTCACAACGTTAAGTAAGTCGGCGCCCGCTGGCCCCTGATAAGATAACGATACGCGGATGGCTTGTCGATGCGGCAAATAATACCGGAAGAGGAAATCGCGGATAAGTTGATGCCCCCGATACGGCAGGGCTTGGCGTTATTAATATCGCTCTGTTTTGCAGACGCAATAAATTAAGATTTAATTACGAGTGAAGTATTTATTGATTGAAAAAATGAATGATGAAAATAAAGCGTTTAAGACTTTGCAAAAAAATTATGTTTTGCCTGCAAACATTACGGTTAAAAAGTATTTTATCGCAAGACGTATAAAAATATAATTATTTTTTAAGATTGAATCTTAAAATTAAAATATGCTAAAGAAGCAGACCTACCAAATTTTATTTCTTTGTCATCTTTATCAAAAAATTTAAAAGCGTGAAATAACTCATAAATTGTTTTAGCCAACTATTTTTAGTTTTTGTAGTTTTTTTAAGAATATTAAATGGTATAAAATTTTTAGATTTGAATATTCATTGCAAACACTTCCGCAACAATTATGTACTGAACAGAAAGAAGGAATGATTGGTCCGAATGAAACAACTTGCCATGACTGGACCTTTTCGCCTGATTCGTTAAGGAATTATGACTTTGATATTTTTTGCTGCATAACAGCTGAAATTGGCGGCAAAACGTCTTCTGTTCGAATTGAAGTCACTGGAAGTGGTGCGGAAGGTTCACTTATAGTAAATATATTCATTAGAATTTTAATTAAACTACTTATAAATTTAAAAATACTAAACAAATATCGATGGATTGAAATTTTTAATCATATTTTCATACAAATTACAAAATATACGACTACAAATAGGTCCAATATATTGAAACTGTTCTTTAAAAGGCAATGCCGGACGAGCTACGACTCGGTAATTTAGCTTACAATGAAGTTCGCGAAGTGGAGTTGAAAGTCTTTAACTTCAGTTCAGTCACAATGAATTTCTTATTGTCTTGTCGACCCACAAAAACCTTGGATATTATGGATTATCCTGAAAATGATGTGAAGATTTCACCAATCCGGGGAACAATTATTCCTGGAAAGGCAGAAAAAATCCATATTACAATAAATCCTAAGCAGCCAGGTTTTTATGAATTAACTTTAGAGTATTCTATTAGACAAAACGCGGAGTCGTGTACAGCAATCTCCAAGCCCAAACATCTTTGCATTTTGAATTTCATGTGCTATTTGCCTACGACACAGGTAGAAATTTTATAAAAAAAAAATAATTGCCTAATAGGAATAATTTTATAATTATTATATTGATGTTAAGATAAAAGATTTATTATATCGAGCTGAAACTAATAAGGATGTCAGCAAAATATCTCTTTGGAAATCCTTATGCATAGATGAGTGAGTATTATCTTGTAAATCTGGTTTTTTAGTTCTGGAAATTTTAGTTTCAGTAAATAAATAGTTTTTACGAAAGCTTTTAATTATTAGATGGAACGAGGCATTGAGAGATTTAATGCCAAGCCATGAAGCATCCATTAATATGATTCTTCCTTTCGTGAGTTTGAATGAAGACGAAATTTTCATTATCAAGCTTCAATTAAAAAATGTAACACCACTCGAAGCTAGTTGGTTTCTTTGCAAAAGGAAAACTTGCTTTTGCAATGATAAGGACGCAAAATATAAGTTTCCTATGAATCGAAACTTAAATAACCCCTGTCGTTTTTGTATACACGATAAATCAGTTAAACTTTACCCGAAAAAAATTACATTACAGGTATTTTTCCATACATCGAAATAAAAATGTACAGTTTTTTAACTTGCACCGTTGATTATTAGGCCAACGAAACAGTAATACTAACAATCGAAGTAGAAAAAGATACGTTGAAACCAGAAGGAATATTTTGGGACCTTGATATTGGAGAACAACGAAATATTGTTCTAAATATAAAATTAGAAACTTCCATCCTTTTATCGGGTCCGTATTTAAAGTTTCAAAACATATGCTTAGGACAAGGCAGTGTTACTCATTACAAGGTTTGAATTTTATAATAACAATAATTATAAATTAGGTGAACTTTTTATATATTAATTACATTATTAGTCAAATTTGAACATAGTAAAATAATTACTAGAATACATTTAAACACAATAAATGAATTAAAATAACTATTTTTAGGCCATTTGGATATTTAATGATACTGAAATAGAGTATGATTATAAAATTGATATACAACCTCTTGCTTGTATTAATAAGCAAAATTATGCAATAATCTTCACCTGTTTAAATCCGGAAGGAGTCATCAACGGATATTCTCGAAAACCAGTATTTTTTGGTTTTTGCCCCAATAAACTTGGAAACTTTGAAGTTAGTTACTTTCAAAGTAAAAATAAAATTTGAATGATATAAAAATGCAAATTGTAAAAAAATTGTAAAAATTTCAAATGTAATAACCAATCGAACAGATTTTTAAAAATTATTGTAATTTGGGTAGCTCGCCGTTTCTGTTCAAATAGGTGGAAAACAAGCTGATTTAAATATTGAAGCTAATTGCACCCTCGCCTCAAATCCAAGTCTCGACAATGAAACGTGTCCCAATGGCGATTGTTTCATAGTACCAGAAATGCGCGCTTATTTTAATAACACTTATTCTGTAATACCGCCTTTGTCGACGCACAGTAAAGTCACGAAACTTGTATTGGTTCATAATCATCACACGCATAATGTGCTGCACTATACCTGGACGAGGTAACTGTCATTTTTTTTACCTTGAAATAAAATCAATATTTTTTAATCACAATAAAAAATACTTAAGTACTTTACTGTTATAATTTGTATTGTTCTTTATTTGTAGCTACGAAATACCAAAAATAGTAAAAGTTGATATAACACCATCACGCGGATATATACAGCCCCAATCAATAATTACATTTTTAATCGAAGTATATAGCGGTCCTTACATGTGTTCATTAGATATCGATTTATTTTGCGATTTCCTTGATGTTAGTGAAAGGCGTATCGCGGAAAAGAAAAAACGACAGCAAGAACAAATCTTAGAGCAAATTAAGGATGAATTCACAATAACAGAGAAAGGCTGTTTCCCTGCAGTAAATATTTCACCAAAATAATTATAAATTTTAATCGAGTAAATTTTAATTAAAAAATTGTTATATTTTATTATTAGAAACCGCCAGTTTTTGAAGAAATAAAGAAACCTTTAGCTTTTTGTAAAACTTTAACTTTAAAGATTAATATGTATGATGTTCAAAGCGTTGATGCAATTGTTAATTTGGAGGAACAGCTAAAAAGTATACCAAGTGAAGAAGTTGTACAAGAACAAAGTTTAAGCGTTGCACAGGGACAATTCAACATCCTTGACATATCTTCTCAAATTTTCGAGTGCTTGATATGGTAATTATACTTTATTAGAATATTTTAAATTTAAACGAAATTATATCAAAAATTAAATAGTTGAACTGAAAAGTGAGAATAAACGAAAAACCAAGTATATTTATTGTAAAAACTATATTCTATCTCTTATACGTTGTTTTAGGATTTAATGTCACGTGACTCTAATATGTTTCTTGTGCAAAAGTTTTTTTGAAATTCATGTATCATTCATTCACGTTTTATGTTGAATGGTAGATAATAATTAACATTATACAGAGTAAAGATGATTCTTTTTTCTAAATTCTCTTTGATTATTACTGTTAAAATTGCAAGTGCTTCACTGTTAAAGATTCATCATCCGAAAGTTTGTATCCTATTTTTGTCTGGCAATAGTGCAGCTAAATCTTGTTCCTTTTTTAAATTAAAAAATTATTATGGTTGCGGTATTGGAATTAGTAAATTTTTGTTTTAAACAAATTATTTAAAGAATTTTCTGCATTAATTTGTGAATTGAAGTTCAAGTCCCAATACAGCCTACAGTTTGTATTTAAATAATCAGATTGGAGCGTAAACAAGCATTTCGAGCGAAAATTTAGCCTTCTTATATTAGCTTGTTTTTTATCTAAGAAATTCGGGCATTATATAGTAAAGCAACTTGTTGTTTAATGTGATTAAAGTGTATTTGCATTCTTAAAAAAAAAGGATTTGTTCAACTTATCGGATCTGTCAGAATTTAACAATTTATAAGAATTCAGTTCATCCGTATTTTGCTACTTACTTCAATTTCCTGAATATTTTGGTTGGATTGATTATTTGAAAAAATGCTTTTCGATATTTGACGAAGTGGTCTCTTCCTCTTTGCATAAAAAGGATTATAGTTTATCCGACGAAATGCCCATCCGTGCTTGGTCAATGTAAAATTCTTTTTTAGTTTTCGAAAGCAAATGCATAATCTTGTAAACTTGTTCTTATTTCAGTTTTCTGAAACTACATTGTATTTATCGAATTTTTTTTCAATTGCGATATTAAGAATAAACAGATTGTAAGTTTGAAATTATGTATTTTATTTTCGACATTAGGTGTCTGATTTGAAGTCCATTAAATTGAACCTGTATATGTTTGTGTATGTTAATAAGTTGAGTTATATAGAAACACATTATCTTATTCTTTTTGAGCATCTTGTTAGGAATATTTCGTCGATTTGACAATTAAATCGGTGATTTCGTTGTTTTCTAGAGAAGTAGAGAATGATCACCTTTGATTAAAAAAATCGGTACACCAGTTTACTTCATCGAAGCAAAAATGTTATTTAGAGAAAAAAATCAAAAATATTGTTTTTTATGCCATTACAAAAATTGCATTGTATTTAAAACTTCGTAAATAATATGTATTATTATAGGGACATTATGCACAGTAAATCTTTTGGAGAAAGCTTGAAAAAATTGAGTCGTGTTCACCACCTTAAATATGCTCAATTTCCTACAAATATTCTTGACAGACAACATAAGCTTAAAAGAATTGATTGGTCACCCGGCAAGAGAACTGTGGAAAGTCTTTTACATAACGTGAGTAACTTTTTTAATATTATATTTTTACCTCTGCAAGTGAAAGTAAATTTGTATTTTCTTTTATAGATGGTAAACATGATTATTCACGAAGAGTTTAATTTTGTTCACAATAATGTACATCCGTCTGACGCTAGAAAATTATCATACCAGAAGGTATATTTTGAAATCCGCAGAAGCAGACTATCTGGGGTCCAACCAGATGACTTCGAAAACATGTTTTAACTTGTGTCCAAGTCGAACAAAAATTTAAATCTCAAAATATTATCTACAGCAGGTAAAAAACCAAATGGAAACTATTTCCAAATAAATTTAAAATTTCCACTTTTCCACTAGAACGATAATAATTTTTTGTATATATTAATATACCAATTTACTCTTTACTTTCCTACCTCCTTGATTTCATTACCATGATTATTATGCTATTTTCTTTACGCAAATGCATGCATAATTTAATAATTCACTATAAGCCGCTGTGAACTACGACTGAAACTCTTTTGGACGATTGATTTGATATTAAATATAATTTTGTTTTGGCAATTAGATAATCCTAATATCACTGTAGTGTTTGATCGGACCTATTTAAACGTGTTGAATTGCGGAGTGAATGAATATTAATAACTGCTTTATAAATCTTTCTTAAAGTTCTAAAATTATTGTTGAAAAAATTTTGAAAACATTTCTTAATCTAATTATTGATTCTGGAGGTACAGGCTGATGGAAGTTACCGTTCATTTTCAATATTAATTGTATCATAATTTGTTGTTCATTCCCGCCGACATTTTCGAAACATCCCGTACGTCAAGTAAACAAATCACTTTTATATATAACGAACAATTTTATGAAATATCGTTCTTTTAAAGGTTTTATTTATCTTTCACATCAGTTTTTTCACTCGTGCACTCTCCAATTTGCTTTATTTATTAATCGCTTTAAAAGTAATTTACTTTAAATAAAAACAAAACGTATGACGCGTTTAAAGAATTGTACTAAAAATAATTGACGCGCGTTATTACGAACGGCTAAATCTTTGAAGCTTATTTTATTTATCTGCACAAACTCAACTGCTACATCTAAATAAAAGAAAAAGTACGACGCAGTATATATATATATATATATATATATATTTCCAGAAGCATCGAAAAAGAATCGTTCAATATAACAGGTTCAATCTCCCCTAAGCGTAATCCGCTCCCAGGATCCCGAAATCTTTCTAGAAATTCGTGGCGCGCATGATCGGGCAATCGTTCTCTTCAAAGCCTAACTCTCTCGCATCCGCCGAGTCCTTCGGCTCCCCACCCCCGTCCCTCCTTCCATCTTTATCATCGGAAGTCGCCGTCTCTGCTCGTCTAGCTTTGCCCGTGACTGTCGTCGTCGTCGTCGTCGTCTCCTTCGCGCGAATCGATCGTCGTGTTCACTTACGCGGACTCCTTTCTCTTGGATGCTGCTGCCGCTCGTGGGAGGCCTCCGCGACACGCGAGGATTTACGATCGACTGTCGGCTCGAGACATCAATAAACTTCGCCGGGAAACGGGATGGGTTACTTTTCTCGCGCTCTTTTAACTACCGGCTGATGCTGCTCTTTTTTTCGCTGGAGATCCGTTTTCTTGCTTTTTTTCAACAGTCACTGGTCGAATAATCAGCTGAAAACAAGTTCATTTTGAGCGGAGAGTAGTAGATAATTGTTCGAGATTTGTTCCACTTGTGAATGTTGTATGTATAAGGAAAATTAAGTAAAGTATAGATACTAAAACTTGGCTTTTTTTTTTAAATCCCTCTGACATATATTCGACATCTGTTGTCGAATGTTGTTTATTTATAAATCCAGATTTATTAGCCTTGGCCAAACCTCTCACGCGCACTTAAACGGGGTCAAGGATCTTGCTTGCTGCGGTATTTTATTATAAATTGATTATCCTTTCATTTCTTTATCGTCCTCGTTGTCGCTTTCATCGGCTTTGATTTTCCGCTTACGATGAAAAATTTATGCGATTGCAAGAAGCTAAATCGATCGTTTAAATTTTTAAGCTCGTCTTCGTTTCCAAGAGTTTTGAAAAAGCTTAAATGGTAAACATACTTCCGACTTTTAATATCTTTTATAAGTTTATATAAGTTCAACTAGATTTCGTTTTCAAACTACGTGTGAAAGTTATGAAAGAATTTTGAGTAAAAGTTTAAAAAAGTCAATTTCAAAGATTTGCATACTTGACATAAAATTTCTAATAATTTTAAATTATATGTAGAAAATTACAAATTGTTGGATTCATATAATAGGTACATATAATAAATGTAATAATAGATACTGGAACCTATCAAATAAAAACGTGTTATTGCATTAATACAAAAGAACAAGTTTTATCCGAAAGTTAAATTGAAAAAGCAAATAAGTAATTAAACACTCTGCGGTATATTTATAGAAATATGTAAAATCGAGTATGTATCCGAGAACATGAAACGCGAGGTTGCTAGGGATGCTTGGTCTCGGATAATGAAGATAATGGCTGAACAATGGTCGAATACTGGCTGAATAATTGTTGAATAATTGTTGAATGGCCGAACACTGGTCGACTATTGGCCGAATATTGAATGAACTCTGGCCGAATATTGGATAAATAATGGTGGAATATTAACCGAATGTTGGCCAAATGATCGAATATTGGCTGAATTAATGATTAAATATTGTCCGAACACGAACGGAGTAAGAAAAGTAATACATTTTGTCAATCAGCATAAAAGAAATTACAAATTTTTTACTTGTGCGCGAATTCAGATTTTCACTCGTACATAGTTCCAGCAGAATAATTTCAAATTACAATTACCTCAATCACACTAGTAATAGAAGAGTTTACTCTTCTTACAAACGAATTTCTACGCTGCACGACCCGACAAATCATCGGACTCCATTGCTTAAACATTAAGCAAACATTTAGCTGCCGATGTTATTAAAAATGAAACACTTAAGAAGCTGAAACTGAAGCAAGTTCTCGAAGGCAGCAGCTACGATCGCGCGGCGAAATCCATCGCGCAAACTGTTTTACTTGCAGATGGCATAGTTCGCCCGGCAAGAACGTCAACAGAGTGAAATCAGCCCTAAGTTTCTATCCCATTGTTCGAGCGAGCGTCTAACAATAATACACCACACTGAATGCAGATTCGACGCACTGTGCGCCGAGGCGGCGCCTCGTCCTCCTCGTCATTCCGCCGGCGTGTACACACATCCCGTACCCAAGGAGGGGTCCTAAGTCGACTTGGCTGTTTCTATCTCGTTAAATTCGATTCGACTGCTACACTGTTACTAATCACGTCAATCCGCAGTGCGTTCTCGATTACGATACTCGCTCGAGCGCAGCGAAATGTACTTGCAGCTGCAGTTTCTGACTGGTAGTTTTGTTAATTTAAACGGTTATTATTTTAGAGCATTTCCGAAATATTCTCATGCGCGAAAAGTATTGTTTTTTAGCTGCCTAAGTTAAATGCTAAAATTTTATCGACAGTTTTCTTGATTACGAACTTAAACCTAAGCAATCTTTATACAGGTTTCAGCTAATTAATTTCGTTAATCAGAGATTACGAATAATAAAGTTAATAGATTTCCACAAACGTTTTCTCGTCAAATTTAAAATGTCGTTTTCGTAATAGTATCAAATATTTTAAATTGATAAATTTTTATTGGCATTAATTAATTTAAACATTTAATATACAATACAGTATGAACAAACATAACATGTTTTATTGAATTTCATATTAATTGAAATAAATATCACTTCATACGAGTTTTCACAAAACTGACGCATTCAGTAGAATAAGTCGTGTTTGGCCAGCCGCATTCAATACCTTATGGGAATATTTATTTATGTGTATATATATATTGTTTAATCAAAATTTTAAATAACTTTATATTTTTCTCAATATTTTGATGTTATTGTTCAAAACACGGCGAAACGAATAAATGGTTTTACGAAAATTTTACTTTATCGAATCGTTACTTTAGATTAAATAAATTATTCTCTCTTGTTTATTCCCTTTTCTACGTATTACTAAATAAAATATTCAATACTAACATTTGCCAAAGTCAAAATCTTCCTCGTAACAAAAACCTTTTCAACGGTTACTTAACGTCTGAAATTTCCCAAGTTTCCCAAGCAATTGACGCTCGAGCAAGGCATCCTAAAAAAATTGTCAGCGGAAACGATGAAAAGCCAAAGTTAAATTCCCCTACCCCGGCGGCACTGTCCCGTTGACAATAATTGTATGCACGTGCGGAATTAGAGAGGCCGGGTGGAAAGAAAAATACGGCGCAGCGGAAAACAAGAGAGCGCAAAAAAGAGAGAAAGCATGAGTGAAAGGAGTAAAAAACAAAGGAGAAGTCAGGGGGATGAAGCTACGAGCGGAAGAGGGAGCCTGAGCCCGAGAACAGAGCGTAGAGGGGGGAAGGGAAAAAGGGATGGCGCGCATGTGCTTTGAGGGTGAATCGAGGAGATGGGTAACGCCCCAGAACGCACACGTGGCCCACTATACGTTCGTTAAATATATCATTAACTGCGTGCGCGCGTGTTATACTTCACTTTTGCCTTTGACAAGGTTTCGCGTGCATGAATAGGATGAATATTACGCGCGCGTCTAAGGCACTTACGGAGGAACAATGCGCACACACACACCGCCCCGCTGGCCGGAAACGCATCTCCGCGGGAGTAATTGAAGCTGTAAAAAGATATATTGCACCGAGAGAGTAATCAAGGCGCGCGCGCGCGCGCGGTGCTCGAATTTCGCCGGCGCGAGGATTCGAAACTTTTTCCCCGGCGCGACTCGACTCGCGAGTCGCGCGCTGGCCTCGAGAGCGGGACCCTTTTTTTTCTCACTCCTTTAATTGATACATCCCGCGGGCGAAGCGATTCAATTAAAAGCGATGAAAATTGTCCGGATAAATTCGACCGGTCGAATGAGAGTTGATTTTTCGAGTGGGTTTATGTCGTTTAGAAGAATGGCTTTTATGAATCCGAAAGTTTTTCGTTTTTTTAGATTGATCTTGGAATCGATTATGAAATTGATTATTCTTTAAAAATGAATTGTTTAACAACGTAAATTACTAAATTTTTGACTGATAAAAGTATTAAACATTATTGATTTTATTACTCTTACTATTATATTAATATTAATAGTTTTTATTGTAAATTAAAAGTATTATTTTTTCATTTATTACGTAGAGCAATGAAAATGCGAAATTTTCCATTACGAATATGTTGCATCAAAGGAGGATGCTAACTAAACAAGAGATTAAGAACTAATTTTTCCCTCTCTGAGCGTACATTTCTGCAGTTTTTACCATTTTAAGTTCAGATAAATTTATAACGAGTTAACAGTGTTAATTCTCATTTCTTACATTTTTCACATATGTTTACTCTACACAACTGTTACGTCATTTACTTTTACGGAGTACATTAAATACAAAAAAAAACACAATATGCTAACGTTTATTAAAAGAGGCCAATTTTCTCTATTTTTGGAGGTCTTTTGTTAAACTTGGTATTCAGTAAAAAAAGCCGAGAAACCTAGCAGTTACGTACTCGAAAAAAAAAGTACTAAACCAAGTCAAAAAAAAAAAAAAAAAAACTCCCAGCGCGAACAACAATTTTCACGATCGAGCGAGCGGACACAAGAGAGCGGAAAAGAGTCGAGCCAAAGAAATCCTAAAAGCTATTTAAGAAAGGAGAGCGAGTAAGGGGGGAGGGGGGGGGGCGGAAAAGAAGAAGCAGCGGAGTCGAGCTTCGGAAGGAGCACATGACGGCGGTGGCGGCGGCATCCCCAGAAAGAGCGACAGGATTCCTGGGGTCCAGGAGGACGACGGCGCGGCGCGGAAGCTGCGGCGGCGTCGGCGGCGAGGAGTCGGCTGCGCGCATGTCGGGATTTCGGTTTTTAATCCGTGGGTGTGGTGGTGGTGGAGAGGAGGAGCAGCAGCAGCAGCGGCGGCAGCAGCAGCAGCAGCAGCCGAGGGGTGGGGAGAGAGAGCCCGAGAGAGCGGAGCTTGCGGCCGAGAGACAGACTCAGAGTGCCGTCTGTGCGCGCGCGTGTTCGTTCCGCGGCGCAGCACCACCTGCCTTTCCTCCAGAAGGGATCCATCCAGTAATCGGTGCGCGAGAAACGGGGCTCTGGGCCAAAAGTGCGGTGACGAGACACACACGTGTAAAAAAGTGCGCGAAGTATATATATATATATATACGCCGAGGGCCGTGGATCGCGCGAGTCTCGAGTTTATTATAACGTATATACAGTTTTGATTGTTCTTGCCCGCCTCTCCGACGGGGGAGAATTGTCTCTTCGCCGAAAATCTGGCCGAATGCTGCGAGAGAAGAGAGGCCGCTGCCGATCGTCGCCTGGAACACAGTGTAATGACGAGTTTGCTCGATTTTGCTTTCGGTGCCTGTGGGGGGTTACGTAACGTGGTGAAAAGCTCGGCAGGATATGTACGTGCGACAGATCCGCGCGAGTTTCGTCCAGCTGCTGGTGCCTCGGTCCGAGGAGCCAACTTTGAAACTCGCGCGCGAACGCCTGCTGTTACCCTTTCGCCCGCCCCGCTCGTCGTCCGACGGACTTTTCGTCGAGGCGCCGAAAAAAAAAGAAAAGAAAACGGAATGCAATACCTGCGCGCGCGTCCGAGCTTTCGGAAATCCGATTTCCGGTCCCCCGTGTTCCCCTTTTGTAGAAAGGTAATCCCTTCCAGCTCGGCGGTGTATCCGCCGCGCGGAGTCGCCCCTCGGGGGACTTGTATTACTTATGGATTTACGAGGAGGCGAGGATTCGCTCGCGAATTTTTAGTGTACGATTTTACACTTTTATATCGTCGGATCGGACTCGGAGTGCGTCGTTCCTTTCTATTTCCCATTGTTTTAAGCGACGCTGTAGTTCGCTTTTTTTTTCTCGCTCTCTCTCTCTCTCTTTTACGACGGAGAAAAAAGTTGCGCAAGTTTCGCGCGCGCCGCGCTTTCAACTGCCTTAAGTAGAAAGAATGGCTTGTTTTAGAGGACGGGTAAAACTTTGGGTACTAAAGGGTTAAGCAGTTGACAAAATAAACAGTGGAATTGCATTTCCTGTAATAATTAAACTGTAGACGGAAAATAAAAGGTGATTCTGAGAACTGTTTTCTGGTTGTCATGGTCAATATAAAAGGATTATAATTACCTAATATATAGTTCTGATAACACTAGAAGATAGTTATTAGATCCACAAATTTTCCTGTGAAATATTTATGGTTGCGTTAATTTCACCGGAGATTCCCTAATATTATAAAAATGTTTAACGAAAGGCAATTTTGTAGGCTTTATTGATTAGGTCGTATGTATTTTAAGTAGATTGGCCTCTATATTGATTTCGGATAAAAATTAAATTAAGCTTGCAATTTTAAAGAGATAAAATTGAAAGGAGCTCTCTCTCTCTTCGCTTATTCCACAAAAGCTCGCGTTCTTACATTCAAATTTATTCACGAGGGATTAACAATTGATTCTAATTTGCTAATATAATCCTCCGACGATTAATATTACTCGAATTCGCATGCGATTCACATTCAATCCAAACGTGTGTCGACAGGTCCTGATCAGCATGCCACTGGCAAAAGTACGTAACAATTGTCGTATATTAATAATGCGCCTCGACGCGTTGCATTTACTTTATACCGCGGAATAATGAAGGGAGCCCCATGATTACGGAATGTACAACTCCCCGGAGATTGTATTGGGAATCAACATTACGGCCCGGGGCTCGTTGAGACATGAATGTTTAAAAACAATAACCCTCCTTGAGGGAAGCGGAAGTTCGGGAAAACCCGGGCAAAGTTTGCGGGATAATGTAAGCCGGAATGTTTTTATAAACTGTTTAAAGCATCGGATGCTCTCGCCGAGCCCGGGAGATATTTTTCCGCGATGATTCAGTGTTCTCATTATCAACTTTTTCGTTTTCTTGGGGGAATTATATTGCATTGAAAAATTCATGATTTTACGAGCTCTAAGTAAGGTGTTGGTTGTGCTCGTCTCCGGGGATTTGAATATATTTGCATCGAAACCTATAAGAAAAATGTGCAAGCTGTTAAATTTTTTCGAATGTTTTTTTTTACAAAAGTATGGTTTTTAGATCGTCAATTTTTTCCAACAATCTAATAGATTTTTTGGTTTTGATTAATTATTATAGAACAACGTCATATAAACTTCTGTGATTATTCATACACAGTTTCGATTTTGCCAATGGCACTTGTTTTCGTAACTCAATACCTCCCAGTTTCTAAGCATTGCACTCATTATTTGGTAAGGTGCGTTTTATACACATAAGAATCGTACACGTAAACATTGTACACAATTTAACATTGGTGAAATTTATA
>JAWWML010019298.1:0-19282 GCA_035047165.1 Ormyrus rosae
AATGAACTTCTTATGACAAGTCGCCACACGGAGTGCTGGTCCATATATGGACCAGTCCCGGAGCGAAAAGGTTAATGGAATAATGAAAAATTATAAATTAATGTGTTCTGATGTATAATTATTGTAACGCTTACAGAAAAACAAAAATAAAAAAAATTGAAAAATGATTATGAACTTTTAATTTCAAAATATAGTATAAACCTTAAGTAGTTAAAATACTAGCTAAATTTAAACGCGCGCTTCGCGCGTTCCTTGCTCTCGTTTCTTACCTAAATAATTAATAAAATAGCAAGAATAGATCTATAAATAATCAGCTTCAGAACAACCGATGTCTTGAAAAAGTGTACTTTCACGGGTAGAAGAGTTAAAAGAATACCAAAATATGAAGTCAAGCCAGGTCTACATGTTCCAGTTGTAAATTCAATAATCAGTAATATCAAATTAAAAAAAATATTTGAAAAATGATCGAGTAATCGATGACTATTAAAGGATATTTTTTGCACTTTTATATAAAAATTTTATACAGATTGTATGGAATCAAACTGTATATGAATCAAATCTTTATAAAATTTGTCTAAAATCTGTATAAAAATTTAATTAATTTAAACCAATGTTAACCAATTTAAAAACACGAGAATGTGGAGGATTCATCTCTTTAAAATAATCTTTGTTTTCTTATGGAAAATGTTGCTATAGTTCAAGTGAAATTTAGTTGAAAAAAATATCAATTTTTTTAATTTCCGATAGATTAATAAATAAAAATAAATAATATGAAAATATAATCGATTAAAAACCCTTTTTTTTTCAATTCAATATCTAATTTTAAAAATTTTCAACACGAAAATCTTGCACGAACGCACTAAATATAATCCCGAAATAAAAGCCACCGTCCCCGAAATGACAAAAGGTCAGCTAAAAGGTAAGAGAAAACTCTCAGCAGCCGCGGGCTGGAAGGCGAAAGATTAAGAGAGTGCCGCTTGGGAAGAAAAGATTACGAAAATGCGCGATAAAGGGGAAATATTGTATAAGGAGGGTCGGTACAGTGCGCCCGGCGGAAAGCACTCTTCGCCAGCGACATTAAAATCGCTTTTCAATCCCCTTTTTCCCGGGGCTCCGTTCATTCTCTTCCTCTATCTCTCTCTGTCTCTCTCGCTTCTTCACAGTGTCGGCCAGCCCGATGCGGCAAAGTGCTCGGACGAGCAAATGCATGCATTCTGAGGGCAGTGGTGCGCGATTTCGAATTTTGGCGAGTCGGAAGAAGAGAATAGGAACTTGATGATCGATCTAAGTTTATGGCTTTTGAAAGGGATGACGTGGGAACTTTAAGAATATGGGGATTTTTAAGCTGCGAACTGAAATTAAATGAAATTATGAAAGTTTAAAGAAATTATTTGAAGATTAGTGATTTTCTCGGAATTATGATCAATGCAGGGTGCAGATATTGGATCGCAGACGATGCTGTGTGGTAAAATATTAATGGAATATATTATTTCCGACTATGAAACTTAGAGCATTAAGTTCTACGCAAATACTTCATTGTGTCTGGATCAATATACTCATTGACAGAGGAGGTTTTTTGTAACTAAAGGAAGACGCAAAAATAGCTCATGCATCTGCCATTGAGTACCACCTGAACTCTGAAATTCAGAGATCTCAATTCGATTTGAATATTATACAAAAAAAAAGCCGCTGGCTACAGATTCGGATCCGCTCGAGTTAAAAAGGGAGAATTATTCAATTACCATTCGCCACAAGTTTCTAATCGAACTATTCACACCCCGTCAAAGTCCAAATAAACACCCTTTTAATTTTGTCACTCCGGCTTCGCCCGGCAATCCAGTACAGTTCACCCTCGGCATCTTACCGCAGCGTCAGCTCCGTAACGAGAAAACAGATTTAGATGACTACCTCCAGATAGAACGGGACGATCTTTGGGAGAGCGAGTGGGGCCGGGATAAATCGCAGACGGAAGATGAGAAATCCGCGGAGAGTCAAGCTTCGGCTTGTAGCGCGAGGCCACTGAGTCGAATGATTCCGGAACGAAGAGACTCGAATCCGCGAGGAATCCGACGAGATAAAAGGGCCACCGGGCTACCGTGCCATTCTTCCCTTATAATTTACTCCATTACAGAGTTCAGCGGCTCCGAATGCATAACCCCACCGACGCCGGCCGTATTACCAGATTATTTTTATAGGTTATCGCGGGTTCGAGAGCGTTAAAACTGCAGGGGGTGAGAACGATATATATTTTACTTGTGGTTCAGTTCTTTGGGAGACTGAGTGGGTGTGCTTATTCAAATATTTATTTATGCTGCTGCTGAGATTAGGCAAAAAAAAAACAAAAATATTCATTCAAATTGAATATTTATTTCATTATAATATTATGGAAGCGCTAACGATTTGAAATAAATATAATTAGTTAAGTATGACAAACGCTGTAAAATTGGAATTAAGTAAATCAGTACTCTGAGAAAAATTTTTTTGTCTTGTTCATATGAGACCTAGTATCTGAGTTACGAATTTCTCTTCAGAAATGTAGGGGAAATTTGTATTTATGAAAATTAAAATATCTCCGTAACTGAAAGTCTTAAAGTATTAAATAAAACTTCTATTTAATGTGTGCAGCAAGAGCTTTAATTTGATTTCAGCTAGATTAAAAAAGGTTTATTTCTTTTCAAGAGTACTTTTATCTATATTTTAAAATTGTAAGCATAAGCTTTGAAAAAAAGTAAATACTTTTTAATCCAACTATTATACTCAAATAAAAACTCTTGCTACGTACTTTAATTTTTTGTTCAATACGCTAAATTTTTCATTTATGTGGATATTTTAATTTTCGTAGACAATGATTTCATACATTTTTTGAAAAAGATTTATACCTCTGTTTACCAGATTACAGTGGACAAAACGCTGAGACAATGTGCAAGACGCTGGAATGACCATTTTATCAAGAGCCATGATCTGGTGGGTGGACTCTCTTCTAGGTAGTGTTTGGAAATTAAATTTAAAAAGTAATTTCAAAACTTTATCAGTTCGAACTGATAAAGTAATGTAATAATAACAAATATTAAATTCGAGTATGTCCATTAAAAATTAATTGATTCTTTTAGAATCTTCCATATTCTCACCGAACTTCTACTAAATCCACACCTTTTAAAATAGAAAATGAGTAAAACACTCCTCAGTCCTCCCCAGCAGCAGGCTGCACTTCACGCCCTACTTACCTAACCTCCAACTCGATGATAGCACACGGCAAAAATATTTTCGCCGCCTCCTCCCCTCGGCCGTCCTCTCGAAAGCCCGGCACTTAGAACAAAAACCGAGCCTACTTCGCAGTAGGCGCTTTGCCCGACGGCACACGCAGCGCGTCGCGCGCTGCTTTTGTGCGCGTTCACGCGCTCTCGCTTCCCGACCGTTGCCCGGTTCAGTCCCCGGCGAGGTGTCGGGCGCGCTTTTTCGGTATCTCGAGCCCGGGCCCGCCATTACGCCGGATTAGCATTGTGATTGTGTAACCGATGGTGCACGCGCGCGTTGACTCCATTATGCGCGCGCGGTGCAGTCACGCGCGCGCCTCCTGCCGGTTTCGTTGTGCCGCCGCCGGCTGGAATATGATTAGGGAAAGAATCGGCCCCGATTGTCGCGCGCCAACGTTTGCTGTTTTCGGGGGCCGGCGGATAATTAGGAGTGGGGGGGGGGGTTATATTGTTTGAGGAGGCTTCGAGCCTGTCATTTCGGGACGGAGTTTGGGGATTTTGCGAGGTGCCGAGTGGAATGATTATGGTTTGCAGCGAATTGCAGCTGGAATTTAGGATTAAGCGGATTCGTATGTTAATTTCGCGCTGCTGTTTGATTTGTTCGGCTAGAACTCTTTGATATGATGATTAACGTGAGGTAATTTTAAAAATACAATATTTGTGGATCATGCAGATGAAAATTCTACAAAGATTTGAATTAAGAAATATCAAGGGGTAAGTATAAGCAAGTACAAGTTTGTTTAAAAAATTTTAAAGTATATCTATTGATTTATAAACAATAGTATTTAAATGGATTCTAAAAAAACCAAGGTTATAAAAAAAAAAGATGATTCAGAAATTAACCTCTTCTGACCGACACCATAAATACATCATTAAGGGGGCTCCAACACGGAGAATTCAGAAGTCCACTATGGCATTTTTGAGAAATAAAAATTTGCTGACTCCAACGGTGTCCTTATTTACCCCCGCAGTCGTGGAAAATTTTGAGATATTTCGTTTCAAACTTTCCAGATTTTACATAACCTCTAACGGAACGAAGTGAGAAACTGGTCAATTACTTACCCTAATCAACGAGTTCCGCAATAGAAAAAATGATTCTTTATAGATAAAGATGTAAGCTTTCAGAAAATTGAGGTCAAAATTGAATAAGTCGTCTGCATATATCCGAATTCTAAAGGAAAGCCATCTTTTTCTTGTTGTTAATATAAAGTGCGCGCTTTTTGAATAATTTAAATTTTAGTGCTTAATACTAATTTTAAAACTAATGCTAGTAAATGATTCAAGCTTTTATTTTATAAAAATAAAATTATTTTTGTAATTATCATTCTGAGCTTATACCATCTAGGTTACATATAATGTTTTTTCGCGCATTCATATCTAAAGCTTTCAGCTCTTTGTTTGGTTAGGAAAAGATCAAGTTGATGACTATTTATTTTAACAATGAAAAAAACACTTCATAATTGCAGTATTGTGATATAATATTACTTTAAATATAGTTATAAAATTTTTTAGCATAAATATGTGCTTTTAGTAGGCAACTTTCTTTTTTGTTTGTTTTTGACTTCGGCTGTACTCGCTGGAGCCCCCTTAAAACAATTTTTTTTCATTAATTTGTCGTTCTTTTGACCAAAAAGACATGAAATTTACATGAAAGTTACATAGCTTTTGCATTTTTTTGTATTTTTTTTGTATTTCAGGTTAATAAATGAAATAAACTATATTTAACCAATTTCATAAGGCTAATATTTGAAGTTCTTTGTGCAAATAAGGTAATATGTATAATGATTTTGCCCAATTTATTCAGGAAACTTCAGTAATAGTAAAATTAATTTCTGTCCACATAATGTGGACGTCGATCAGAAGAGGTTAATATATAAATTTTTTTAAAACTGGACAAAAATACTATGCATAACCTTATTATAGAAAAACTCACAGTGCAAAAAGGTCATCTTCTGAACCAAGCACCTCGCCTCCATCTTTTCCTAAACTCTCGAGCAGCTCGCCGCGCTCTCCGGCACGAGTCCTAAATTTATCCGAAAATTCTCCCGAGCAGCGGGAGCTCCGCCATCAACAGCCAGTTCTTCCGCTCCTTCATTTTCTCCCGGGGCGCGATTCCGGGAAGAGAACGAGTGCAAGTTCGGTGGCGCGTCGCGCGATATTCCGCCGCCGTCATACAATTTATTGGTAAACTTTGCTGGCTTGTTAGGCGGAGCTACGTGCACTGGGATAAGAAGTATCCCGAGAGAGGGAAAGAGAGAGAGAGAGAGAGAGTTGGTGCGCGGCTTGCGGAGGGATCGGGAGAGAAAGAATCGTGGAGATACGAGCTGCCGGGTTAGGCGAGAAGAAGGCACGATAACAACTGCTCCGTTTGCGAGAGGATTTTTGCCTTTTTCGGAGAAAATAGAGGCTGATGATTTTCTGCTGGAAATGAGCAGGTTCGAAAATGTTTAAGAAATGATTGATGATTGTTATTTATTGAATGAAACTTAGATTTCCATAGTTTCGTGCTAGTAGACAACGTTATTTTTTGAATGCTTCTGTCGAAGGTAAATTAATTTATCTTGTGTATTATATTCTATTATTTTCCAAGAAGTTAAGTTGGTATAAAAAATGAAACATTTAAGCATTGTAAAACAGTTTCATCTAATAATTACAAAAAATGAGCATTGATAGAATCATTTAGTGATGATACGCTGCATAAATTTTGGATAAAGTATTTAATGACGAGGTGACACTATATGTAGCTTAGTTTTAAGTGCCTAGGTATAAGTACCGGTGAAAGAAGTTGACTTAATACTTTTTCAAATCTAAGTGTAAATTCGTCTGGACGAAGATACTCCCGAGTTGGTACGAGGTTGTCCAAGGTAGATAAAATTCCCCCCGATATTTCTGGGTAATTTTATACTTTAGACGTTGAACACTTTTACGTAAATTACACCTAAGGCATAGAAGTCAAAATTTATACTCTTGTAGGTGCCATAGTGGTAATCCAAATAAAATGTTCGTCCTCGGATCCTCATCTACATTTTGACCTGTCAAATTCGAATCCACAACCTTTACAGTACGTTCCTTTTACCAAAACCATACGGCATTAGTCTATTACTACAACGCCACCAAGTGTCGCACCGCAGTCCTAAGAAATTCGTCTCCGCGCGCCCCAAGTCCTCCAAAATCCGCTCCCTCCTCGGAATCTCCGTCCTCAAAAAATCCCCAGCAGCCAACGGAGCACCTAACCCAGCCCAACGATCCCGGGCCCGAAATTCGGCTAGGCGACGGCCTCCGGCGGGCGTATCGCCCGCGAGTTAAAGAGCGCGCAGTGCAGAGTTAATCTCCGCAGAGAGAGAGAGAGCGGCGGCGTATATCTCTCCGCGAGAGAGAGAGAGCTGCACAGAGGGAGAGAGAGAGGCCTTGGCGCAGACACGCGGGGTTAGAATGCCGGCTGGCTCCTCCGTCGGGCCACTGGTGCAGACCAGTGCCCTCGACGCTCCTGGCGGCGCGTGCATCCAGCCCCCTCCCCTCCGGCGGCCCCTGCCAGGAATATGAATATATACACACCCGGGTACGTACGCTCCTCTTTTCCGTCATTTGCGCGCACCGAGGCTAATAAGGAGGGTGCACGCGCGCGCCTTTTTGCCGCCGAGCGCGGCTTTGTTTCTCTGCTTTCTTACCGGGCGACTTTTTTTTTTTTCCCCCAGGACGCCGCCCGCGCCGCGTATGCCTCGTTTGCCCGGGATTCGGAGCCGTTTCGGGCGCGCGCGCGCGAGGGTGCCGGCGAGGGACTGACCTGTGAAATATGTTGATAAAGAAACCGCGCGCGAGGGCCGATCGCGCGTGAAGGGAAGAATTTTGCGCGTTTCAAACGCGCTGCCGGGGCCTCTGCGCGGGGGTACGGTTTTGCGGGGCTTGTGTACATTCGACGCTTTTACGGTCGCGGGTTTTTATAGCGAAGAAACGGCGAAGGTGTTTTTTATGGTAACGAATGAAACATTCGAAAGTCGTTCTTTGAAAAGGAAGCGATATATGCGCTCGAATTTTCCTCCTTCCTTCTTTGCAGACGAAACTTTAAGAAGTTACTCGGCGTTTTCGGAACAAACATAATAAAAGTACTCGGTTTTCGGCCTAAGGACCCACAATTGGAAATGCACGATTTGTACTTTCTCGGAGCAAGTATTAGTATTAAAACACTTTCTTAAATTGAACGTCGGCTGTTCCGCCCCCCCTTTATAGGTCGTATAATCGGGCGCGGATTCCGCTACTTCTCGCGCTCTCGCGGCATTAGCGATTTCTCTCATTTGAGATTATTACGGGGCAGGAGGCACTTCGGGAGAAACTTTGCTGATCGAGTAATTTCGGGTATAAATTCAATTTGAATCCGGTCTCTCGCTACGCAGGGGAGAGGAGCAGTAGGCTCCTACTCCCTAAGCCCGCGAAACCGTCGCTATCTGTGTAACGCGAGCTCTCCTGCTTTCGCTTCGGGGACTAACGACGGAGGAAAGGGGCTTGTGTGTGTGTGTGTGTGTTTTTTTTTTTTTAATTTATTGGGAGTTGGTGGTGATCTGCTTATGCTAAAGAGAGGCGAGGGGGCGATTTTTGGATTTTATTCAAATTTGCTCTTATTTCTTCAATCTTTCTATACAATCAGGTGGGCATTTCGAAATTAATGCTAATATTAGTTAAAAAGTTAACGAAGATTATGTGCTTAAGTTGACTGCGACAATGAGTAAACTATGTAAATAAATGATAAAGAAAGATTTGCGGATAAAAACAATTGCATTTTGTGGCCTAATTCGCTTAAATACTTTATTAATCATTCTTAAACCTTCACATTATAATTGCAGTTTATTGGTCATTGATTGTAGTAAAAGCTTTATAACACCACAATTACCGCAATTGAATGTAAGTTTTAGAAAATTAATTAAAAAATTCAACTAGCCTAATTTTTGGTCCGATATGCTTTTCAATTTTTTAAACTAATTAAAGCTTCCAAATCCAATCCCAAAGGTGAGAATTCTCATTGGCGAAACCGAAATAACTCGGACCCAAAAATTCTTCCCGGTCCATTTACCGAATAACGAAACGTCGTCCTTAATAAAAAAACGAACCCGCCATAATCGATAAATATTAATCTCCCGACCTCGTTAAAGTTTGCAAATTAAACGTCCGAAAAAGGATCGGTCGCTCAATCTCCCCGTCGGCACACGTCCTCGTGAAAAAGGTGACTTATATACGAAAGCCAGTGTCTTCCCTCGCGGAAGTTGGGCTAAGAAGGTCGCCCGGAGGGAGGAGAGGATCGACAATAACTTCTCGACTCGGCGTACAATTTAATTTTATGCAACGCTTGGCACGCCTCTTAGCGCGAGGATATCCTTATAACGTTTAACTAGATTGTTATGATTGTTGTCTCCGACATTCTGCCGTCTTAACTCACATTCTTCAGCCCCCTCCTCCCTGGGATCCCTCCACCCTCATTAACGTAACTCTCGCGCAAGCGCCTCCGCCCCTCTCCGGGCTTCCGAATTGCAAGAGAGGGAGAGAGAGAGAGAGAGGGGGAGTTTCTGGAGAGGTGCTTTATACGGTCCTGCCCGAATTTCCTATCTCTTTTAGAGTCGTTTTTAGGTTTTTAGAATTGTAGGAGATTTATTGGGCGCTGGGAATTTAGAGTTTAGAGGGGACTTCTGAGAGTTGGTGTTTATTGTAGTAGATGTGTAATTAAGTGAAAACATTGTCAACTGTAGGATTATTTTTTAACTTTAGTAAAAACTTTTGAATTCTTTTTAAAAAAGTGATAGCGGAAAAGTGGAAACTGAGAATGAATTGGTTGATTACGATGAATCGACAAATGTGATTGGTTCAAATGACCTTACACTATTTGACTTGAAGATTTAGTTGGATTGATTAAAAAGTTACGTTAGGTTGGGTCAAAGTACATATAAGAGATATCATTTAAAACCAGCAAATTTTTTAATCAAGTTTCCATCTCTAGCATCAATTAAAATATCCTGTTTAAGCTTTTTCATTGATATTGAGTTCTGACAGATCAATTTAAATTCTTCACTTAATATTTTTATTTAATTAAAAATTTGTGTAAAAATAGTACTACATAAGTGTATAGTTTCTAACCTCAAATTTTATTGTTAGCCTAAATTAAAGGTAAAGCATAAATTATTGGGTACGTGTACTATATTGAATTGTATCAAACATAAAGATGAATGCAAACTAAAAGAAAGAAGAATTCGTAATTTGTACAATGGAATAAATGTAGAGCGCGCGAAAAGTGCGTGAATGCACCTAGTTTTTCATCTAATTAGAAATTGCCAACAATTTATTTTTAAACTCGAACAGCAATGTACAGAAATGTATGATAAATTTAAAGAACTTCACTTATACAAAAATTGTAAAAGCAGTTTTCTTACTTAAATCAACAACAATTTTTTTCGTTTCTTTGGTCGCTATATCATGTTATAGCTGCGGCTGACACGGCTTTATATTCTTTAGTTTTGCTAGAAGAAAAGATAGATTTATGTATTAAAAGAGTTAAAAATAAAGGCTATGAATTAATATTATTGTATTTAGTTGTAACACAGTCCAATCATCAAAGGAAAATTTACCAACAAAATTTAAATACGACTTCTAACATTTCTAGAACAACGACCACCACCTGTAAAATCCAAAAGACCAACAAACGGCCTTTATTGAACGATCGCCAACCGAACCGCAGAAATATATTAAACTGCGAGCTGTCGCACTCCCTTACATCCCTTTAGAAAAACAGCCCAGATTAACCCTCTCGCATTTAGCGCGGATCTCATATCCCTGGTATGGGTAAAATCTCTCCTCGGGCTTCTTGGCAGCTCGCTCGAATCTCGGCGCGTCGCTTGTTTCTCTCTCCCCCCCTCCCCCTCTCTGTTTGCGCGCGCCAAAGTACGTGCATTCCGCTGCCGCATTGCAGCGACTGCATGCAGCCGGGTTATCTTTGCCCCGCTGTCTTTGATTACGCGTATACGTGCCACCCCCCCCCCCCTTCCGCGCCCCTTTATGTTTGCCCCGCCTAGGGAGTCTACAAACTCGCGACTCTGCCCCGACGTTCATGACGGCGCGAGGCGTTTGCTTATGGAGTTGGGCGAAAATTTCGGTTTTTCAGACGTGTGGTTTTGGGTGGTTTATGGTATTTTGAAGTGAGAGTAGGTGAGGAGAAAGTTAGAGTGAATGTATTTTTGGGAGAAAGTAACTGAGTTTTTCGGAGGAATAGGTTTTGGGTTGTAAAAAAGAAACGAAAATAAAAAACCGCTGCCAATTCAATCACACTTAACTTCCTCCTAAATAATTTATCGTTCCAATATTATCTTCAAGATTCACAGATATGAGCGCGCACACATGAATCCATACAAGCATTTATTTAAATCCCCGTATTTTTTTGATTCGACACCTCACAATACATTTATAACAAGTCATTAAATAGTAAAAAGTATAAAGTAAATAATAGTAAACATTACTATAAATCTATGTTATAAATCTCTGGAAATTCTATTTTCAAAACCCATGCATAATCGATGAAGTCATACAACGATAACATAATTAGTATATCATATCTTATTGTTCTTCTATTTGGAGGTTTTCATTCAAAATCGGACTTCCCGATTAATTTTATCAACCACTTTTTTGGCCTTCTTGATGTTGTGGTGAAAAAATTCTGATACAGTGAAGCGTATAAGATTATTCAATGTCGTGCTCTACTTAATCTTAAAAATTGATCCAAACATTTTAATGAAATGTGTATTATATACATAAAATATGTTAATATGTGACAAATGATGAATTTGATGTATATTCACTTACATGGCAGTTTTCATTGAAAGCTCGCTACATTGAAGATCGGGAAAATTTCTTCAAGAGTCTTGAAATCGAACCAACCACTAATTTTTAGAGCGAAGAATGACTATTGTCAGGAATCCAACTTATGTTAAGGAAAGGAAAAGGCGTTGATATCTCTCATTTTTAAAAAATTAATAGAGACGCAAGTATAGTAAACTTTTTATTTTTTTCTTCATTTTTAATAAAAGAACATGTTTTTATAAAGACATATAGATTATTTTTGTTGTTATTTACGAGCAAAAAGAGATGCACTTGTAACTTAATTACAAATCATTATAATTAATCTAATAACTTTATAAAATTGTCCATAAAAAATAAAATAAAAAAGATATTCATTTTCTGCAGATTAAATCAAATAATTACTTAATCTTGGAATTAAAATTAAAAAAAAAAATAGAAACAATCGACCTTAATTAATTTCACTAAAGATAAACTTTGAATTATGAAATGTTCACTGTAACTATCTTCCAACAAATATTTAACCCGTTAAGTCCCAGAGAATCCCCCAAGACCCTCTCGGGCTTAACGGGTTAAGGTATCTATGATATTCCTCAGAATAAAACCACTTTCAATTTGATCGAGCCTAATTCGTATATATTTATAAAAAAGAAACTACCATTTTTCGTTTGCCCTTGTTCATACAAAAAAATGTTAACATATTAAACAATCTCATACTATCTTCCAACAAGAGGTACTTTTTTATGTACACATTATTATGACTTCTTAGAATAAAGCACCATTATCATCAAAGAAACCAGTGGCGATATTTACCAATTATTTAATACAGGACGTCGACGATTTTGTTTCTTCTTGTTTACTCCATTCCATTGGCCGCACGCTTGTATCTTTATCCAACCAAAATAGTACATTATGCAACTAGGGGCAAAACTAGAAGATTTTTCCCGCGGATGAGTATACTACTCGAACGAGAATATTTTATGCGAGGGCGCGTTTACTGTCCGAGCGAAGCGATAGTCTTTTATTCCACTCTCGACCACATAGACCATTTTTCGGTCCTGAAAAGCCGAGTCGAAATAACTTCGCATTCTGTTAGATATTTTTTTTTTAATTTTCTGAAATTCAATAATTTTTGCTTTTTTCCCGCTAATTTTACATTTTTCTCACTAATTTTTCATTTTTCCCGCTAATTATCATTTTGCCCGCTAAGTTTACTTTTATCCCGCAAAACTAGTTTGCGGGAAAAATATGCCACTTTTGTCCTGCTTATCAGGGACACAAAGTGGGTTTTTCGGTTGGGTGTGGAATAAAATAAATACTGACATCTTCATAAGCCAGCACGCAATCAAAATTACAGTAGTTGTTTATCTTTTCCATGCCAAGTATCTCTATTCTTCGTCTTATTATCGCGCTTCTCTTAGCCTGTGTATAAAAAGATTCGAGAATGAGACTGTCTTATTCACTCGGCTGCTGAACTCCATTTTCGCAAGTTCTCCAACATGAAAATAACGCTGATACTGACATTCTACGGTTTGGTGATAGTATTGGCATCGCCGCAAAACTACGAAGCGGTATATTTTTTTCTTTATTATGTTAATTGTTTAATCGATTTTTCGTGAGCGTCAAAGTTACTGAAATTTGTTATTAGGATATTGAAGCTAAAGCAGCTCTGAAGGCTTTTCACCAAGAAGTTGGATATTTTGTCTGTAATTATGAAGAAAATTTATGTTTATAAAGTAATCGTTTTTAAGAACATCACGCGAATATCCATAATCATTTTTCAGATCAGCCATTAGCAAGAAGCTTGACGCCAGAAGAACACGACAGATTAGATTGCTTTGCACGTTGCACCATAAAGAAATTAAAAGTCGTAAGTTTTCTTTATTTCGTATGTTTAGCTAAAATTTACCTGCTTTTTAAAACTATAAATATTTCCATTCAAATTTTTATCTCCTAGATGGAAGGACAAAATATGGATTGTATACATATTAATTGTGCACAATTTAATATAGCTCGATATATCTATATATAATTTTCACCAATGGAATTCGTAAATCTATAGAAGACTGTAAATCTAACAGTAAATATTTTGCATATATCCTAATTAAATTCTAAAAGAAGTAAATTTTTTCAAAAATCATGGTATTTCTTTTTCAGGTGTTGGAGATGCCTGCAAACTGGCAGGGTGTATTTTTCGTAAATATGGTTGATTTGATACGCCAATGTACAAGCATCTTATTAAGAAATGAAGAATAAAATTATTTACTTATTGCAATATTTTACTGTAAATAAATAAAAGTTTATTATTTTTTATCAAACCATTTTTTATTTAACGAGTAGGAAATTCAATAGATATCGTCACGTATTGTTTATCCGTATCATCCTGTCCAGCTTATTTGTAGCTCGACATAACTCTGTCTTCGTTTAAATGTTGCCACTTTTTTCTGTGGAGAAGGATGAACGGCCACACTTCTGCATAGACACTGTCTCAAGGGTTCATAAAGGGTTCCTACCTATACGCTCTTCCTGTTGGGGTTTCGTATGTGAAATTTTTTGTGACAACGGACCTTAATCAGCCAGTAGGAAGAAGAGGAAAAAGAAGTTTGCAAGCGTTGGAATTTCATTGCGAAAAATAAGGTTAAATAAGACTTATAATTATATAAAACTTTCTATATATAGAAAATTTCAATAAAGAACAAATGAGAAATGTGGATGAGCCTGCGTTCCTTCTATTAAGTTTTCGGCGTGTAATGCATAACATAAAACTTGCCCAAATAAAAAATAAGTTAATATTTTTATAAATTCAACATCAAAATAAAACGAGCTTTTGGAAACACTTTCTGTACTATCTATGTACATTCTTCGCCACTGCCAGATATAGAAAAATGGTCGTGCGTCTGAAAGCAAAATGCGAACCACTGCAGCAGGATTTCTTCATTAAAAAATTCAATTCTCCAGCTTTTCAAATATCATATCTATTTTCAAATATATATAAATTAGCAGTATATAATGAATATTTTACAGAAGCTCATATTATTGAGTGTACGTCTATATCTCAATTTGTTGCAAGTAGAATTATTTCTAATTGAAAAAAAAAAAATAATAATAAAGCCTTTATCTTTTGAACTAATAAGTTTCATAAGCAGAAAAGCTATGCAGCTCTAAACATACAGAAGATCTACTTATTCTCAAAATTTCAAGACAATTGAAGTCTTTTTACTTCCGTAATCGTTGGACATAGAAATCTCATTTTTTCAGTTTTCAGTTTTTTTCTCAAAAACTAATTGACAAAATCGATTGAAATTTGTATAGATTATAGTTCTATGTATTGTTCATTACCAAAATTTTTTTCAGAGCAATTAATAATTTAATTTAAGAGTTATAACCTTTTAAAAAAAAAACACATTTTAGTTAAAAATAAAAGAATCATCAGAACTAAACTAAATTTTTTTCTCTAAAATCATAGATATTTTTATGCTCTTTAAAATGTTTTTTGTTCGATTGAAATATCTCAATCGTTTCATTAAAATTTTTCAAAAATCGAAAATTGAAGATCAAACAAAAGCTAATTTATAGAAGTACTTGACATTTTCAAGCCCCCTCGTAAAAATGAAATGAAATTTGTGCGCGTAATTTGAAGTGAATCTACGGCGTCGTTTAAAAGTATTTAAAATCTAAAGGAAAATCGATTTTTGTTTAATCACGTATAACTTCTCAACTGTTAATGGTATTAACTATTGGCATTACAAAGGTGAGATCAAATCCTATCGATTAAAAAAAATTACATCAAAAAATCTTTATTTGTTCAATAGTTATAGTCAAACAAAGAATGACCATCAAAAAAACATAAAAAATCTACTTATGTAATTTTAGCCTAATTTTATTGCAAATTTTTATTTAGCTATAGCTTTTGAATAAATAATTTTTTTTAATCGATAAGATTTGGTCTCACCTTTCGAATGCCAATAGTTAAAATACAAAATCCATTTTTTTTAGATTTTTGCTAAAAGAGCACATAACTTTTGAAAAATCCAGCGTTAGGCCGAACGGACTCGGCTTCCTTCATATTTTAACATTAGAAAACATATCCCAAAGGAAAATCCATTACCCAAATGTCTTATACTCTCCTTGTAAGAGGAAGCAAAAATGTTTAATGAGATAAAAAGAATTAATAAAATAATTTGCACATTTACAGAAAATTAATAAATAGTAAAAATTAAGTAAGCAAATAATAATAAACGTTACTATAAATGTTATAAATCTCTGGAAATTCTGTTTTCAAAACCCGTGCATAATCGATGAAGTCATACAACGATAACATAATAAATTAGTATGTTCTTTTATGATTCTTCTCTTTGGAAGTTTTCATTCAAAATCGGACTTTCCCGAATAATTTTATCAATCACTTTTTTGGCCTTCTTGATGTTTTGGCGAAAAAATTCTGATACAGTGAAGCGTATAAGATTATTCAATGTCGTGTTTTACTTAATCTTGGAATTAAAATTAAAAAAATATATAAAAACAATCCTCCTTAATTAATTTCGCTAAAAATAAACTTGATTTACTTAGTATGCTAATTAAGCTATCCACTGTAACTATCTTCCAATAAATACTGAAGGCATCTATGATACTCCTCAGAATAAAATCTCTTTAAATTTCAACGAGCCTAACTCGTATATATATTTAAGTTGTTCATACAAAAAAATGTTAACATATTAAACAATCTCATACTATCTTCCAACAAGAGGTATTTTTTTATATATACATTATGACTTCTTAGAATAAAGCATCACCATTAACGTCAAAGAAACCAGTGATGATATTTACCAATTTAAAACAAGAAGTAGAAGTTTTTGTTTGTTCTTGTTCACTCCACTACATTATTCGCAAGCTTGCGCCTTTATCCAACTAAAAAATAAATAAGCCAGCGCGCAATCAAAATTCCAGCAGTTGTTTATCTTTTCCGTGCTAGTATTTCTATTCGTCGTTTTTTTATCGCGCTTCTCTTAGCGTGTATATAAAGATTCGAGAACGAGACTGCTGAACTTTATTTTCACAAGTTCTCCAACATGAAAATAGCGCTAGTTCTGACATTCTACCTGGTGACAGTGCTGTCATTACCGCATGACGATGAAATGGTATGTTTTTTCTTTTTTGTGTTAATTGTTTGATTGATTTTTCATGAGCCTGAAAGTTACTGAAATTTGTTATTAGGATATTAAAGCTAAAGCAGCCCTGCAGGCTTGTCGCGAACAAGTTGGATATTTTGTCGGTAATTTTGAAAAAAGTTTATGCTTATAAAGTAATCGTTTTTAAGAACATCACACAAATATCAATAATCGTTTTTTAGTTGAACCATTAGCAAGAAGTTTGACACCAGAAGAAAACAAGAGATTCGATTGCTTGGTAGCTTGCATTATGAAGAAATTAAGATTCGTAAGTTTTCTTTATTTCCTATGCTTAGCTAAATTTTACCTGGTTTTTATAAACTCAAGTATTTCCATTCAAATTTTTATCTCATAGATGAAGGCCGACGGAGAGCTGGATAAGGAGTTTATAATTGATCACAGCCCACAGAGTAGTTTACAAGATATTCGTAAATCTATAGAAGACTGTAAACCTAAGAGTAAACATTTTGCATATATCCTAATTAAATTCTAAAGTGAGTAATTTTTTAAAATCATGGTATTTTCTTTTTAGGTATTGGAGATGCCTGCAAACTGGCAGGGTGTATTTTTCGTAATTATCAGTGGTTTGAACTGCCAACGTACAAGCATCTTATTGTGAAATGAATAATAAAATTGTTTACTTATTAGAATATTTTACTGTAAATAAATAAAAGTTTATTATTTTTTATCAAACCATTTTTTATTTAACTAGTAGGTTCAATAGATTTCGGGTCACGTATTGCTTATTTATATCATTCAGTCTGTCAAAATTACTCGTGTAACATTTAAAATCATTCTAGTACCTTAGTAATTCTGTGCGCATGACGACAAAGAAAAAATTAAAAACGATTTGAAAAAAGACTATTTATCCTACGCCTATTGTTATATACTGCAGTTATAAATATATTCTAATATTTATCTGAATTTTTATTACGTTAGTTAGAAGAATTGTTCCATAATCTTGACTTCAATTTAACTTTTATTAATATTATTTATTTAGACAATTATGTGGTTTTGTATCTCAATAAAGTTAAATTATAGAATTCGTATAGTAGGGAAAAAAATTGGTATTTAATACATTCATGTAAAAATTCCACTCAACAACAAACTGACACACCTGAATTATCATTATAGGTAGTAAACATTAATTTAGTCAGACATTAATCCGGTACAAGTAATTAATTATGCGCATAAAAAACTCACACTGCAAAAGAATCTAGTTTTTTCGTAACATCTTTTAACCTAAATAGTATAATTTCTTGACATAAACAAAAAAATAGCTCAGTGCACGTTTAAAAGAGCTTGCCTGGGAAGATCAAGGCTCTGGGTTCAAATACGGGTTCAGGAAATTTTATTTTTTTTATTTTTTCGTAGTACAAATCAGCTCAGATAAGGCTTTATTTTGAGAGAAATTCATTGAGTTTAGGACCAGGTCTGGTTAAAGTTAAAGTAGAGCTAAAGTATATTTGGTACCATAGCCATACTTAGATAATGTACATAAGCTATACTTTTGCTGTACTTCTCCAATACTTAAATTTTTACGCGGGTAAACAAGTTTTATACAGCTACCGGTTGTTCTATCTCAAGGGACCATCTACCAGCCTTAGAGCTAGAACAGGTAAATACAAAAATTTCAACTGTAATGAATTATACATTTATTGCGAACACATTGTTATGTTATAATAATAATAATAATAACATAAATATGTATTAATAACACAGCAATATTAAATTGAATACTTAAAATCTGTCCATTAATTCAATCCTCAAGTATGTCGATAAATACATAAAAGTGCTCGATCTTCTAATATCTTAGAATAATTGTGTAACTATATTAGAATTTTTTTAAAAATGCCTATATTTGTACTCTAAGCTTCTCGAAGCAAGGCCACGATCTTGAACCGTCTTCCGAATTTCTTGCTCGTAAACTGTTCGGTATAAGTTAACAACTCACTCATAAACATACTTCATGATAATGACGACTAATCTATAGTTTTAATAGAAACAATTTTGAAACGCCGCAGTCAAATTATTATATTATACATACTAATTCAAATATTCAAATGACTAATAAATCTTGATGCTCACTGTCTTCTTACATACTCTTCCATTTAACTCGGAAATCCCCACCAGTTTTTGACTGCATATAAAAAGATTCAATATCTGAGCTTGCTAGTTCACTTGTGATTTGGATTCAATTTTCACAGATTCGTCACGACGACACCATGAAAGCCGTGTTTGCTAGTCTTGTCTGCTGTCTGGTAGCTCTACTGCCGGAGTCGAGTGCTGATGCAATTGAAGACAGTTGCCGCAAAGAATTAGAAATTAAAAGTGGTAGGTAATCTCTTTATCACCATAAATATGTAGGGGCTCAAGCATTTCTCATTTCTGCATTTTAGGCCGTCGACTTAAAGACCTTACATATGAGGAGCAAGATAAGATTGATTGTATTGAAATGTGCATTCTAAAAAAGAGAGGATATGTAAGTTACTTCGAACTCAATTTTTATCACTGACTCATATCTCATTTGGAAATACTTTATACTTTAATGTTGCAGTTGAAGGATGGTGATGATATATTTGACGAGAAAGTTTCCTTGAAATACATACCAGACGATGAAAAGGAATTGTTCCGCAAAAGATTCGTCGTTTGTAAAGAGAAAAGTAAGATGAAATCTTTAATTTATTTTTAAAAATTGACAATAGCAAACAATAAAAATTTACTCTTTTCAGGAAGCGAAAATGAGTGCATATTTTTAAGGTGTATTGGTTCATATTGTAATGAATGCGACTGATTGCGGACGTAAGCGTTTTCGGGTGCTGAACCTTGGCGTTCCACCCGAGCACTGAACATGTAATGAACTAATTAATCCTGTCAATAAACTAGTTATAAGTATGAGGATGATTATTTTATCTGTTACCCTACCTAAAACACGAAACATTACAATGACTAGGTCAGTGCCTAAAATCGATAAATTAATTAACTGCAGGACGAAGGTGCAGAGTTAAATTTCCCGACTTAAATTGCATT
>JAWWML010019329.1:0-19251 GCA_035047165.1 Ormyrus rosae
AAAAAATTTTTTTTTATCTCGCTTACTTTTGGAACAATTCCCATCCATAGATTAAAATGACTCACCGTGTATATATTGGTAATTTCTAAAGTTTTTTTAATCATCGATCTGAGGGAGGCAACAGGCTTCAATCTTATGAAAATCTTAGGAAAAAAAAATGATTAAGAAATTGGTTGCTATTATAAACAAAGTAATTACTTTGAAACTGATTACCAACAATTCCTTTGGAACAAATAAAAAATAATGTAAGTTATATACTTTACAACAGATTGTTGATTCACAGAAAAATAATCTATTACAGATTATACTTTTTAGAAGGTATTGCAAATATCTCCTTTGATGTTTAAAATAATAATCGAAACTTGATTTTTGAATATCTGATATATTTATTAAAATACAATTAACAGAAAACTCGAAGCAATCGAAGTGCTTACAAACACGAACCGTCAAAAAGTGCGGAGAGCAGAATATTCATGCGGTTCCTATCTCTTTTTTATAATCTTTTTTTTTAAAAACACTTCGTTGCCGAATTGTCTCTATGACACGCCCGTCCACAGAGACATCATTTGTTCTCTGTCTTGGTGCCCTTCTTTTAAAAATCGCGAAGGGAAGAAATGCTCCTGGACGATCCTTCATGATCGCCGTGGGATAGCCTCCGCAGCTAAATTTACTTTTCCTTGCTGCGGTGAGACAACGCAACTACATTCAAAAAAAATTAAAATAGATTAAGTAATAATAAATTAATCGGGAACATAAGGAGAAAAATCCCTGATAGAAAATTAACTAGTTGGGTTAGTTAACGTGTATATTTTAAATGGAGCGCATTATAGCTGAAATTGATATCTAAATTAAATAAAAACAATTGGAAAATAATTTTAAAAGATAAAATATTATTGTACTGAAATATTCGTGAGCAATAACATATTTAATTATTTGATAATGACAAAAAATAATAGCAATTTATCGTTTTCAACTGCAAAACAAGCTAAGAATTAGATGTTGCAGTAAAAATTACATTATCTTCAACTAGTTTGGTAATAAACTGTTACAATCTATAAAAATTTAAATTTCATAAATTTATAGTAAATTTTATAAGTTTCGTAGCATATTTTTGCATTTTTTCTATTAGCAAAATTTACTAGAGACTATTGTAATACACTCACAATATGCGGAAAATTACTGTGATAGCTGCATTCTAAAATTTCAATATACACTTACAGTAAAAATTGGATATTCAATTTTAGAATGCCGTATTGTAATTTCCCTTATATTGCAAGTATACACCGAGAGACACAAGATGTAGGAAAAATTACAAAAAAATTGTAAAAATTACTAAACTGCGTAATAAATTTCAATAAAAATGTAAGTTAGTAAATTTGCCAATGTCGTGGATCACTGTCCTCGCATTCCCAAAAAAATCTGGTAATTTAAAAAAAAAGACTTCACCCTCAAACAAACACACTTACCCACATTTAGGCAACAGCCCCCGTCTCGAGAGTCTCAAAGGCCCTCGCAAAAAGCAGTTGTCGGCCAATAAATCGCGACTCTCCTCCCGAAGAACAAAGCAGTGCTTTCATCGCGCTCGGAAACATATATCGGCTCGGCGCGCGCCACCCAAATACACAAGAGAGAGAGAGAGAGTAAGAGCCCCATCCCCCGGAAAAAAAGGCAGCGAGGCTCTCTCGCAAGAAAGGCAAACCTCGACGTACATCGGCAAAGAGAGAGACTCTCTCGTGCCGTCCTCCCGAAATCAATACGCGGCCCCCGGACAGCTGACTTTTTTTTCGCCTCCCGCCGGTCCTTTTCTTCCGGCTTTTCGGGCCGGAGGCGGCGGCGGCGGCCGTCCATCCCCCCGGGATGGACGGATGGATATGTAGGCTGCAAGGAAACAGAGGGAGGCATTGAATGCACACCGCCGCCGGGGGGAGATATATCGATCTCGGGCTGAATTAAAATTTCATTTTTATCGGACGTCGTCGCGAGAGAGCTTTCATTAGGATTCGAAGGCTTTCTTTTTTTTGTTTGAACCGGGGAGAATCGTCTTTTCGGCGGTACGACCGATTTAATCCGGGGAAGTTTATTGTGCGCGGTAATGAACGCCGCGGCCCGAGTGATAATTACTTTTTCGTTTTGCGTTTATTCCGCGGATCGAGGACTCGGACGGCGTATGGAGCCGATTATATATTCAATAAATTTAACGAATTTCCCGGTTCGAATGAAATTTCGAGCGAGATTATCGGTCCGAGAGGCTGATGCTTTGTTGGCTCTCGGATTATTGTCCTTATCGGGAAAAATTGCTTTCGGTTATATGTGACACGGCGACGAGTCGATTTCTTGAACCTGACGGTTTCATTTCGCCGGCGGATTCGGACGGTAAATTACTTCCGCCTGCGAAAGTTTCTAATGTTGTAATAGTCAATCGCGCGAATTTAGAAAGAAACTAACTGTAATTAGGACAAATGTGCGAGGAAACGCGTGGCGAGGAAACTTCTTTTGCCAGTTCCTTTGCTGAAATCCTCTTTAAATTTTTTGCCGGTATATAACTGCGCTTATCCGGCGAGTAAGAAAATTTAAAGAAGTTTGAGGCGGAAAAATATAGAGGGTAGTTAGAAACTTGAATTTTAAACCGAAACTTGAATCGCCGAAATAATTAATCGCGTTTATTTGGCTAGATATTCGGTAAACCAAACTTTGATAAGTTGAAAAATATTCTTTGGAAGAATTGCTAACTAGCCAAGTCAGCCACTTATTTGAAGAATTTGCATAAAATTATAAGTACCGAGATTAGCATTCATATTTATTTAACTTCGTATCGCAAGAATAAATTCCTTCATTTAGCGAAAATACCTTTACAACCGATTAAGCAGCTTAATACAGTTTGTAGCAAAGTGTCCTTAGGGATTTGGCTTTATGAGCAAAGTTATTTGAACCGCATAACTTGATTCAGCAAAGAATTAACTAATTAGCATATGAATAAATGGCCTTGAATCGAGTGTTTTTTTCGCTTTCGAGCTGATGGTTTAAACTCGCGCAAAAAAGTAGAACTTAAAAAATTACTAACCGACAAAATATACAGTGACATGTTAGTTGAAAAAGGACGACTCGAGTATATATCCGTAAATTTGGATAGTGCATAAATATCACTGAATTTTTCATGTATGCCTTTAGCTTTTTAGATATTCGATCGTCGAATGTGTCTTTTTGTGGAAAAAATTCAAATCCATAAAAGAATTTAGAATTCCTTCTCTCGAGGATGAATTCAAAGGCTTTCGAGCCACTTCAAATGCTCCTCTATATTAAAAATCTATCATTTCTCCGCGAATAAAAAGAAGATGTACCCTAAAAAAGCTTTTTAATTTCAAAGCTAAATTTGAATATTGAAATAATAAGTCCTGCTCTTCCAATCGTCCAATCCAAATTGTTATAACGACTTATTTGCCGACAGAAAAAAAAAAGGCGTCGCGGCAGTCCGACCGTGGCGCAGTGCATCTGTTGCCCGTCATCAAACTTTTTCCAATAATTGTTTTCTTCCTCCTAATAATAATACCTCATTCAGCCGATCGAACAATCGAGCAAAAACTCGCTCCAATTACGCGAACTCGCTCCGAAAAAAAAAACGGCTCTCTCTCTCTCTCCCATCAGCGTAATGGCCAGAGAGGGCGCCCCGATCGCCCGGCGTTAATCAAATTTTTGGACTTTGACGGGGCCGCGCGCAGCGCATTATGCAGACGCGCTGCTACGGTGATTACGGTGTGTCCGTCCGCCGCGCGCGTGAAAAAAAGCAGGCTGAAAAACCGCCACCGCCAGCGGAACATCTCTCGCCCGGAGGGCTCGTTTGCGAGATTATTGTATTTACGCGGCGTAATGCGAGTCTCTCTCTCTCTCTCTGCGGTCGCGCGGCGCTTTTTTCGGCGGACGCGGCCGCCCGTTTGGGATGAATTAGTGGAAAATGCGCGCGGACTGCCGGGGGTTAATGGATTTATGCTTTTATTATGTAGAAACGGATTAGGGAAGATTCGAGTTATTTGGGCGAGGGTTGGATTAATGGGTGAATAGTGACTTGTGTAAGTAATTTGGGGAGGGACGTTGAATAAGCTATATTGTTTGAGAAAAATGAGATTTCAATTTAGTATTATTATAACTATAAATTGAAATGCAAAGTCTTAAGATTTGCTGGGAGATGCATGTCTGTGTACAAAATTTAATATGATTTTTTATTAAAGATGCTGATATTGCTGGATGCTTTGACTGATGATGCTGGAAAAAGATGAAAACTGGAAAAAAATAATTGAAGCAATATTAAAACGCTTATATTGCAAGGGCTGCAATCCAATTATTTTGTAAAGCGACAGTCTTACTTTCTCAGACGTTTATATTTAGTTTTTCTTGCGTTTTTGTTTTTATAATGCAGAGCGATTTTTATCTGTAGGAGCGAATGTTCTTAATTATGAAACACTTAATTACATCTGCACTTTGTTAGGTAATGATCATTACGATGATAAATTGATTCGGCAGTAATCATTCACTTTATTCGATTTAAGTGCTCATTCCCCCATCATTAGCTACAATTTCTATTATTATTCATGATTATCGCACTATAAATCTAATATAACGTAGAATTTAAATAATTAATAACTAATCCTTCTACCTAAAATATTTTCCATCAAATTCCTTTCTTCAAAAGCCTTTTCAATCCTTCGTTAGCTACTCCAAGTAAAAATAATTCAGTTTTTACAGACTTTATTAGAAAACCTTCGAGCCTATGAATTATTATAAATTCGTAATACGAATATTTCAGTTGTACGAATAATAATATTCAAATTTTCATCACAGCCCTCGCATTATAAAAATATACTAATCCGTTTACATACCTAATAATCTACATCTAAAAGCATAAAATGCACGTCGCGGCTTACAGAGACCCATTTCCCTGCGTATATAAAACTCGCAATTTACCAAGCTCGAATCGCGCGCGAGAGATATACACGCACTCCGTTGACAGATTAAGACGAACAGGCCGCACTCAGCGGCCCGGTTCCCTCCGTCATCCGCGCGCTAATCGATGTGTGTGCGCGGACTTGCACTATTTATCGAGCACTCCGCGTCGAAAGAACATTAAACTGCAATATCCCCGTCGGCCGCGGACGAAAACAAAAAAAACTCCCCTCTGCAAATGATCCTTTTTTTTGTCGAGAACACACACCGACGAGTCCGAAACTACGGAGCTTTAGCGCCGCGCCGAAACTGATAGACCCAACTTTCCGTTTCGTTAGCCAACGCATTAAACGACGCTCTCTCTCTCGACTGGGGTAAATAAATTATGCGATGAGCCGCGAACACGTAAACGCGATTTGTGCCTCCTCGCGTGAGAGAGAGAGAGACCGACTTCCTTCTCCCGCCGGCAGCGAGTATTTAGTTGGAACAACTATTCCTCCTGCGAGAGAGGCTGAGGGGGGGAAATTGAGAATGATGTCGGCGGAGTTGTTTAGCCTACATTTTCGAAAATCAAACGATTCATTTCGAGACGCGGGGAAGTTTGCTGACACTTTCGGTGTGTATACCTGGCGGAGTCGTCGAATAATTTGATTAAATTGCCGAGTATATTCCGTTTCTGGTAGAGTTTATAAGCGGTTTTTATTGAGTGATTTAATTAACGATAAGTAATATATGTTTTTTTTAAACAGGGTTGGGTCAATACCAGTTATAAACGCGGAGAATAAAAAAATAATTAAAAATTAACTTTGGCCAGTATCAACGTTAGTTTCTTGCTTATTAATAGTTTTTACCACTTATTCTACCAAAACATTCTTATTCAATAAGTGTTGATTGAAATGATTGAATTCCTCAATCAGACTGCAATGTCAATACCACAATGCAACCAGTATCTTAAAAAAAGAACAATTTCATTGTCAATAAATTAATGATATTAAATTCTCAACGACGCGAGAATAAACTAAGCAGCGGAACTCAATTTGGTGGAAGATGGGTACGATAAACTGGAGAGTAGAATATTCCTCTTGAAAAATGTGCGTTTGCGCCATTCAAAGTATGCGAAGGAAGCGACGGTCAGAGAGATTCCAGCGGTGCGTCTTCAGGGACTTGCTGGACTATTAGATCGATCGACATTTTTCCTATATGTAGATGCATTTTTCAATTAATTTAGAATTTTTTTTATTCGGCGAAATATCTCCTTTATTTTAAAGCTTACCTTTCAGTGTTTGAGACTATCGTGTTTTTGTTCATTATAATTATTAATGTTTTCATACTTTTCAGTTGTTTACTCTTCTCAGTGGTCTACTCTTTGTGTTTCTTTGATTTAATAATTTATAAATTATTTTTTTAATTCATCCATAATTTGTATCAGCTCAGATTCAGTAACTGTAATATAATTAAAATCAACATCATTCCATATTGCTTTATTAATTTCTATTTTCTACATATCTGTTCACTTAAATTTTTTTATTGAAATTTCACCATTAAACTTTATTAATTTAAGCGTTAAAATTAAACAACCATTAAAACTAGCAGACCGACCTCTAATATCGAACGAAGCCCAGTTTCAAGCATTCCCAAGTAGCAGCAACAGCTGCTGCACTATTTAAAATTCTTTTTAAAAGAAGCCGGCAGAACACGAAGCTTCGATATTACCGGCAGTAACTAAATATTCAAAGCTGACTTTATCTGATGGCAGGCGCCCTTCGATATCGAAGACTATTTCCTGCTTTTTAAGGCAGGGGATGAGTGTCGGGCAAAGGAAATAAGCAAAATATCTGCTTGCTTTTTAAAGGTTTTTCCAATACGGCTTCATCTGAATGATTTAAATTCTCTTAATCTTTTATACTGCGGAGATTTTAATTAAATTTTAGCGTTTTCCAATACTATTTTAAAATAGAAAAATTGTAATGGGATTTTAGGTGAATTTTCAAGATAATGAAATCCGTTTATCTTTTGCCTTTATTGAAAAGCTCTAGTTTAATAGGCTTCTTTAATTTAGAGAAACTGATTTCTCGTTATAGAAAATTAATTTAATGAGATAATTTCAAGAGAGAAAATTAAAAATGATTTGTCTTATAGACTTTTAATTATTATAATTTAAAACATTTATCTCATTAATATAGTTAATTTAATAGCCTTTGATCAATTTTAAACGGCACAAATTTAGTCAAGAATATATCTCTTTATATGTATTCAGTACTGGAATAAAAAAATATGTAAAAGAAGATCTAATAATTTTAAGTGCACATCCGTACCATTAGAATCAAACTTATTAAATTATTGATAAAAAAAATTCCCTTTATGAAATCGAGCTCGTACAATAAACCTTTGAACAGCAATAAATCTTCTTGCATTTCCATGCTGCTCTTTTACGGCCTCATGTGAAATTTCACGATACACTGAAAAATAAAACAGATATTTAATTCATTTTTATAGATCTACATCCTAAAACTTATCCTTTATTCAAGCCTAAATCAATGTGATAGTTTTACTTCCGATTTCGAGGGCCTTTTTACCAAAAATGCGTGACAGATCGCTTACCGACGGGGACTCACCACGCGAGTCCGCTCAATTGTCAACTTAATACCATAATTTCGCTGAGTGCACGAGCACCGAAAGGTGGGCTACACTTTACGTCGGGGGGAACCATTAGCCAGATTCGGGATCTTCGCCGGCTTGATTGGTAAGAGCGAAAGGGAATTGATTCGGACACTGAATGCAAATCTCCGGCGATCGAAACAAGCGGTGCACTCGGCGCTCGCACGCGCGTGCTTTGCTTGATAAAACAAACCCGATGACTGCCGCAGCTGATTGCCGTCGCCGATATCGAGGCACAAAGAGAGGGACGTTGAAAGAGGGCGAAAGAGAAATTTTACGGATGGCGTTGACGTCTTGTGCGTAAGTGCAAGTTGATGTAATTGTGAGGGATATCGCACTACGGTTAAGCATTACTTATATTAGGGCTGTTTACGAACGTAACAAGATTTTTTTAAACGGATGTTTTTTCTCGCGATAGTATTGTCTCTTTGTTTCTTTTCCGTGTTCCTTTTTCTTCTTGAACTTTTTCTGTTTCACTTTCTTCTCTCTTTTCCTCTTTTCTTTTCATTTCCAATTTACATACTTTGTCTTGCTTCATATTTCAGATGTATCTCTCACCTTCTATTTTCACGTATTTGTTCTCTATGTCAGTTTCTATTATTTTATTTTCCACTCCTAGCTTCCCTTTTTCGTTCTTCCACATATTCCATCGATCTGGAACCTTTGTTTCTCTCTCTCTCTCTTCTTGAATTTTAAGATCCCCAAATCCTTTATATCTAAAATCTAGTAGTAGTATAATTTAGTAACCTAATTTTCGTAAAAATTTAATCCACTCAAGTCGTTTCAAATAAGTATGTTCAAGTCGCCTCTTGAAAAATAAAGAGCAATGAATTTAAAAAATAAACAACATGTTCCTAATCCAAGAAGGAACCAAGTTTGAAAAGTGAGCCGATTAATTTTACATAGAAATATTAATGAGCAAACTCAAAGCAAAATCGATAGTTGTTCTTTTTTTATTAATTCTCACAGGTAGTTTAGTCTTGCGCATTACCTCATATACAGGACCTTGTAAATCAGCACGTTTATCAAGTGTGACCTGTGACTTTCCACTCGTAACTGGAAAGTAAACTTGAATTAACGCGCCTTGACATAAATTACATAATAATTAGGGATCGAAAGTAAACGGTCACACTGCGTCGACCTCTTGACATACTATTTTTCTGGTCCTCTTCGTGAATTCGCTTATTTCGAGCGATTTTATCGTCGTTATTGCTCTGTCGTAATGTTCGTATTTTTCTGAAAAAAACGTTTTAAAATCTTCAGATAAATTTTTGGGTTTACTGCAAAAGTAGCTCGTTCAATTTTTCAAGCAAACCCAAATTAAGCCTCCATTTCTTATACGGCGCGTAATTGGAAAATTTTCATTTCCACCTCGACTCAAAAATATTCATCAGGCCCCCATAAACCAGAAATGAAGCCCACATTTATCTCCCAATAAACAAGTGAATCTTTAACATTTCAATCGCGCCCTCTGAATTCTTCAGTCCGGCAAATTGAAAAACTTTCCCCTTAACCCGGCGGCTCTCTCTCTCGCTACTTGACGCGCCGACAATCTCTCTCCGCTCCGCGCGCAACAAGCCCCGTGTCCGGCGCGCGCAAACTCGCCCGCGAGCAGCAGCAGCAGCAGCAGCACCGGCTCTGCCTGTAAAACGCACCGGACGCGGACGCGATGCGCAGCGGAAGACAAATAAAAGACTTTATTGCGCGGCACGCCGAGCCTCTCGTATTCTCCCCCCTACCCAGCCAATTACGGCGTTTGCATGCCGCGCGCGCGCGCGGCCCGCAAAAGCCGCGTCCCGGGGATTTTTTACGCCGGATTATTATCGCGAAGACGAAACAGTCGGCGGCGGGGGGAGGGGAACGATCGTTTCACGGGTTTATAAGCCCCCTTTTTAGAGGATTCCGGGAGAGAGAAAGAGCTTTATTGTGCAGTGCGTTTTCCAAGTGAAATGAGATTCGAGCCGGGAGAGAGAGAGAGAGCCGTTGATTAGTGCTTTTGAAACTCCGCGGAGCTCGGCGGAAAGGAAGGAGGGTTAAGCGGATTCGTGCGTCAATGCGAAAACGAGAGTTTTCTGAAAGGGCAGGCTGCGATTCTTGTTTTTTTTTTGAATAACGTCCGCTGAATATTTAGAACTTCTAGTTGGCGCGGAAGCTTGGGGTTTTATTATTTAGAAATGTGAACATTGGGCTGCGTTGTTTTTAAAAAGAAGTGGATTTTTTTTTGATCGATTTTATATCAGAAAACAGGGTAAAATGTTTTGAATTATTTTCCGAAACAAACGCAATTTACTCGAAAGGCTAAAACAATTGAAAAAGTAAATACTCGTAGAATTAGTAACACGATCGTATTAATCAAAAACAGATATTAAAAAAATTTGATATTCAAACATTTATTTTAATTATAAATACCTGCCTTTTTTCACAAATTTACAATAAACTCCCAATACATTTATTATCTGCCGAAAGAATCTAACTGCAGTACGGGAAAATCAAAAAATTGTTGCCGCTCGTGTACACCGAGAGGCATTCATTTACAAAGCAAATTTTTGTGTTTGTTAAACGTCGAGTGCTGATACAACTCTCGGGGCGAAATTCGAAAAACCATTGGAACTCATTCAATTCAACCTAAATCTTTAAATCTAACAGAATATCGCCGGCTATTTTATTTTATCGCTGATTTATTTATCATCTAAAAAATAGGCGAAAATTCATCGAAGATAAAAAAAAAGAAGTTATTTCGCCGCAATTAAAAGAATTTCGTAAGAAAACCCTGTTTTTTTTTCGGAACCCAATGAATTTAATTTGCTTACCAAACCCGCGGAACAAAGCCCGTCGGCAAAATAAAACAAAAATAAAAAGCCTCCCAAACGCATGTCCCCCTTTAATTTCCAATCAAAGCCTCGAATTAGATCCATCGACTTTAAAACAAACGCGACCCCTTCCGGAAAACCCTCGGCAATCGACGAGCGCTGAAAACTCGGAGGGGGGCGAAAAACTTTCCTTCAAAACGCTCTTCATTATGGTAATTAAATAGGCGGAAGTTGATTTTTCAGAAACTCCCGAGGCCTTTTAAAAAAACTCAACCGCCTCCCCCCCACCGGAAGGAGGGTGCATCGAGAGCTCCGAGGAGAGTTTCCCGCAGCTTTCAGCCAAACTATTTAGGCGGAGCGCGTAAGTTTTTCACGTCGGGTACTTACTCTCTCCGCTCTTTCTCTCTCTCTCTCTCTCTCTCTCTCTCTCTCGCTTTTCTTATTTCCCGAGCGTTTAAAAGCGCTCCCCCCCCCTTCCCATACCTAACTACCTGTGTACACAAACGGGGAGAAATCGAAGAGGAGATAATGGAAAGCGACGGCGGAATGCAAATGGCCGTCGAAATAAAACGGCCTTAATCTTTTTCGGCGACGGCTTACTCGCGCGACGACGACTTTCGACCTCCCCTCCCGAAGAGTGGAGCTTCTCTTTCCCCCCGAGAGGCGCTTTATTTTCTCCTCGTCCGGGGGTGGGTTTTATGCTGATCGGCGCCGAAGCGAACGCGCGTGACCTCGTGTTTTTCGACTTTCATTAGGAGCCGTCCGCGGATTTACTGCGAGGTGGGGGGAGGGGGGGGGGAGTTAAATATTTCGCGTTTTTCGAGTTTTTACGGGCGGCGCAGGGGAGCCGGGAAAGTTGCTCGCGGATTTTAAACCTGGTTTTCGGGGGGAAATAAAGATCGGGGAATTTTTGTAACTTTGGGAAATTGGATTGCGGGGGGGAAAATGTTTTGCTCACCGGTTATTACGTTTTTCTCGGGGATCGTTGTTTGCATAAGTTGTGATAAGGAAAATCTAGTATTCGGATATTGGGAAATATCGATTATTTAAGTGATGAAAATTCAGGTGAAAAGCGCAGTACTCCTGCGTTTTTATGAGAATAGGATTGAGCGGAAACTTTTTTTTTTGTTTTTTTAAATTTGAGAGGGAACTTTACTTTTATTATGATTATGAAATTGACTCGATTGAACAGTTCAGACTTTTACGATATCATTCGATACCTTTGGAATTGATAATATCTACGTCTATTCTTGAAACTCTTTGAAGAGCCCTATTAAAAGCATAAAAGAACGCTAAATTTGAATGCATTTCAAAATTAGGTGATATCTGTTTTTAATAAAAAAAAAGAACGAAATCGTTTTAAAATAAAAAATATATACTCGTAAAACGTAATTAATATTTTAACCTCAAGTAAACTAAATTGAAAAGTTTTCTTCTTTTTGTTACAGACGTCCGTCAGGAGCAAGGCTGGCTTTTTAATTAAAAATTCGTCAGGTAAGTTTAATAAACAATTTCAAGCTAAAAAAAAAAACGAGGCCATTCCAAAAAATCTCGCGGACAGCATGAAACTTTTAAATTAACCACCATTTCCCTCATTCTGCAGATATCGCGATCTAAATACATAAACTTTTTTCATCAGCTTTTCTTCTGATTAAAAATTCTAACCGATCGAATTTAAAAGCTCCTTCCGAGGAGCGGCGGGAATCGCGTGAATTACGCAAAATGCAAATCCGGCCCAAGAGTTCGGTGGTGGCTGTAACTCCGACGGTCGCAGCGCGATTGTCGTAAAGTTTTCCGAGCAATGGACTACTTGATCTCGCATCAATAAAGCAGCAGCCGAACCGCTGTTTTTGAATGGACCTCCCGGAGAGAGGGAGGGAGGGAGGAGAGAGTTAAAACGCATCACTGCCGGCAATGCCCCGAATTTACATCTCTGAAATTCAATGACTCGCTAAATCTATGCTATCGGGAGGCTCTATATCCCGTTTAGTCGAATGAACAGCTGCTGTATGAATTTCCAATTAGTGTCTTTCCTAATATTTACCTGGGCATTGAACAGAGGGAGGCAAACATTCGGACGGGTCATCTTTAAAAATGCGAAATTAATTAGTCCTCGAATAATAGGCTCATTAGATTTCCCGTATAATGGATTAACTAATTATTCTGCGGAAATGCCGGCGATTGTAAAACCGATCGCGCTGCGACAGCCTGAACAGGGTAGTAGGGCGACTAATTACTCGTTTAATCTCGGAATTTGTTCATAAATAAAAGTTTGAGCTTTTTTGGGGAGGAAGGAGGCGGTGATTTATCTTGGTGCACTGGACAAACTTGGTAAACGAATGGAAGCGGATTCGGTTGTGTGAAATGGATTTGAAAATTAACGATTATATGACTTTGTTCGAAGAAAAGTGGCGTAAGCCGCAGAGGAACCTTATGCCCGATTCTTTTTTAAATAAATCTTAAAAATCGATCGTCTGTTGCCCGGCGGCGGCTTACACCACTTTTCTTACTTATGAACTTAAAGTTTATAAGTAGGCAACTTTGTAGTATCCTTCAATTTTTAGAATTTCTTTGCATTTTACAGAATCAGTGACATCGTTATTCACTAAAATTGATGCAAGTATCTGTGTAGTGAACTGTGTGTGGCAATGGAATCTGCAGATTTGATAGCGGCTACAGAAGCCAAAAATTACAAACATTGGTTGATCTATGTCGATGTCTTTGAAGTGGCCAAAGCGTTGTTCAATTCCGTAGTCAGTCTATGCATACTCTATGCACAGGCAATCATGCATAATTTATGTATAAACTATACAAACTATACATATTTTTTTTATATGGATATACACATAAGTTAAAAGAAAGAGATCTCCTAAATGCAGAACAAATTTTAGAAATAGATCGCATAAACTTAGGAACCGAAGCCAATACTTTAATAAATTATTTGTTATTTATAGGAAACAGCATCACTGGTGGGTAAATCAAGAAAATACACCGTTTTATACATACACGTATAATATACGTTACGCACTGCATATATACGCGTATTTTCATCTTTAAAATTTTTAAAACAAAATAATTAGTCTGTGAAGTGCCATTTTGAAGTGCCATAGTCATAGTTAAGCACGATTTTTATTTTAATATAAGTAACTGTTGAAGAAATTCATAAGCATTTCACTAATTATTAATAAACAATTCATTTTTAATAAATAATTAATAATGGAAGGTAATTATTGCTTAAAATTAAGTTTTTTTTTATGAATTTATATGTACATTGAAACTTAATGTATTAAGTGTAAATGACTTTTGTATGTGATTTTTTAAATTAAAAAATTAAATTTTTATTAATTTTACAAAAACTGATTTTTTAAAATTGGTCGTAGAGGAAAATAATAACATTAATTCAAAAGAGATCGATGAAACTCTTGCGAATTTTTTTTTTGGTGTAAAATACCATTTGTTATCAGGTTTGTTCACCTTCTGAACCCAATTTACAGGGTTCCATCAAGAAAAACGCTGTCAAATACTTTACTTGATAACAGGTTTAGTGAACTTGAAAATTCAATTATTCAAATGTGTTCAAGGAATGCAATTTTACTGATATATGGTTGGAAGAATAAAGCAGCAAATTCCAAAAATGTTGTTGCAATGTTACGTTTAGAAAATAGTAAACACGTTTTTCTTCAATCTTGGGATTTCAGCAGTATTAGCGAAACCGTTGATGCATTACGTGATGTTGTCAATGAAAGTGTTGAAATTGCAAGAGAGATTTAATATAATTGTTTATGCTATCATCACTGATAATGCTTCAAACATGAGACGAATGGGAGATTTATTATGGTTTCTTAGCGCGCATAGTGGAAATTTATTAAGCAAATCGGTCACTAATCAAGAATTTGCAAGTGAATAAATTATTAAATAATTTTAAAAATCCATTTTTTGAATCTCAATTATTGCAACTAGGAGGAAATCGCATACTTCTTATCTCTGATACACGATGGTGCACTCATGTTACAGCATATTCAGTAATTAAGAGAAAAGCTCGATGGTATAGTACAGCACAGCGAGTGGTGATGATATAATAGACAGCAATTATTAAATATAACCAAAAAATTAATTGAAAAAAATAAAAATTATATAAATAAAACTTTTAATCATTAAAATTAAGAATTAGATGAAGCGAAGAACTGCATCATTTATTATGTTATTGGATTTATTGCTAGAAAAATGTTCAAGTCATCAGTATGTGAAACTTGCAAATTAGCCTTCACTTCATCGTGTGAAATTCTACTTCAGAGCTACGCTGAAGCAGAGCTGGTAGCCATAAAATCCAGAGGCGGATTGATACATCCGAACATACATTTATTTTAATTGTTTCAAACGGCAAAATATTTTTTCAGCAGAATTTACAGTCAGCTAATATTATATATATATATATATAATATAGTCGTACAACAACTTCTAGATAATTTTAATTTTACTTTCCCATGTGATGAGCAGAAATGTAATATTATTTCATATCGTATATATTATTACATTCCTTTAAGAACGCGTCATCAAAAACTATTTATTCTTATTCCTGACACCTTAAAATGCAATTATAACATGTTTTTAGAACAACTTAAAAAATTAATATCACAAAGCTTCCTCTAAAAGGAAGCAATTATATCCTTTTATAACTTTGAACGGTCGAGTTTTATAATGAAAGTAGTGGCCACCTAGTGGCCACTTTGCAAAAGTTTTTCCAAAAATTTATTTGTACCGCGGGAAAGGATTCCACTATTTTGTCGTACCGGCACTATGGCAAGACCATTGCCGTACGAAACATGTTACGCGAGTAAACCCCATCAACACGAATGTAATAATTTTCTTTGGAAAATGTATTTGTTATGCAATTTCAATGATATTTCAACCTTAAGTTCAGTTATATCCATCAATAGTGCATTATTCAACGTCACATTGAGTTTCTAGTAGTAACAGATAGATATGGACAGACATAAATCATTTATGTTTCAAATATTTAAGCAACCATTAATTTTATTAACGTGACTAAAGACGTAAATATTTATAACACACTTATTAATTTACACTAGAAATTAAAAATAAAATTGAAAAAATTATTTACACAGAATTGAAAAATTTTTAATATAAAACAAAAATAATTAACCAATGTTTAAAATTATTCTTTCTCTATTCAAGAATTTAAAAACTAAGTAGGTAGGTAATATTGGACCAAATTTCGAAAATTTTCTAAAAATAGCATATTGGAACCGAGAACACCTCAAGAGTTAAAAAATTACTTAAAAATCTTTTTTTGGCACTATTAAGAAGTTTCTATAAAAAAAAAGTATAAAAAAATGTCAATAATAAAACAAATATTCACAATTTTTTACACAATATAAAAAAATTAAATCGGCTTTAAATAATCATTTTATCGCGACAAAGATGCATCCTGCGATAAACGCAATAATTTTTTCATGCAATATCTATATTTAAAAGTCTCCTATACCTCTTTCCTTAGTGACAATGACAGTGACGCGTACGTAAATACACCAATCAATAAAACGATAGCGCTCAATAAACACCGACCTTACCACGCTATTAGGTACGCACGCGTGTGCAGAAATTATCAGCCTCGGCGCTTAATGTCGCCTCAAGTTCAAGAAGTCGCTTAATTTCGTAATTTACACGCAAATGAATTCAGGGGGCGGCAAGGAAAACGCTTTAATTCCGTTATAAACTATAAAGCCTCGCGGGTCAGTACTGTCACAATGACGGCGGGCTCGTAATAATGCCAACATTGTCTTAATACCAGACTGGCACGTCGGTTTCATTACATTCATTTTAGTACTGCACTGAACTGCATACCTGCCTGCGCATTATGCGCTGATTACTCTCTTTATTTTTTACGCCGATTTTTATCGGTCAATTCGTTTTAGAAGCTATTCACTCGAACTTACATCCCTTTTTTATTCTGTTTTAATTTTATTGTAAAATTTGTGGAATATGCAGGGTTTTTATTATTTCGTAAAATAAAATTTCATCTGAAATATCAAAAGAAAGGTAGGTTAATTAAGATCGCCATTTCGAATTACATCGAATTTCGCATAGAAATTAATTTGCAAAATTTTAACAGTAAAATATGTATTTAAATTAAAACTAATATTAAGATTTTCATCAGCTTAGCCAAGCCAAAGAACTGTTTACAGAAAATTAATCGTTAATAAAACACGTAGCTACATTCCAGTTAAATTCAAATGTAGAACAACAGACTGTTTCAAAATCAAGTACGCTCTTGAATATTAAAATTTTAATTCGCATTTAAATCTCTCCGAAAAATGTACAAACCATCCTAATCAATTCCAAGGCACTAAAATAACAGACAGCCCTTTCTAACCAAAACTTGCACCACCAATCCTCGACTACACCAAGACGATCCTTTAACCAAGGCGGTACAATAGAATCCGAATCGAATGAAAACGAGGGCGTGCATTAAGCGGACCCGCGAAAATTCATCGAACTCGGTGCCCCAAGATAATTGGGTCCCCTCATTACTACAAAGACGACAAGAATCGATTCGAATTCCCTGATTAATATCGGCGCTCCCGCGGAATTCCCTCGGCCCGAAATCAATACGCGCAGCAGCGGCAGCGAGACGCGCGGAGAAAGACGAAAGAGAGAGAATCGCGCAAGTTTGACAGGCAGTTTCGAAACATTTCAATGAATCGGCTCGCCATTGGGAATCGCTTTTTTCTGAATCGGTGAGTCACACAAAACGCGAAAATTTGCTTATCCCTCGGGCTTGATTTTTTCGAGGTCTCTCTCTCTGCTCTCGAATAAATAACACCCGGCAGGGGCGAGTAATTTTTTTTTTTTTTTTTATTGTTAATGGCCAGCAGCTGGAAATAACGCGATTCACTGACTCGCTGCGTTGGGTATTTAATGCGATTCTTACGCTTGCTTTGTGGATTTTTTAATGTTTAATGGAAATTGGTTTAATAGTTTCATCGAGAAGTGGGTGTAAATTTGATTTTTTTTAAGAAACGATTGTTTTTTGGATTCTTATAATTTAATTTATAGGCTGCATAAAATATTGACGTTAACGTATAATAATTTAGCTCTGTTATTTATCAAAAATTTCAAGTAAACTTAGTTAAAAAAAATTGAAATTTGAAATATAATGAATTTTGTTGTTGTTGTTACTGGTAAGGTTTGAATAAAAAAAAATGAAAAAACTGGAGAGCGAAAGCATGTTTTCATAAAGAAAAAGAAAGCTGATTCCAATAAGCTGCCGTCGAAAATTTCAGCGCGCTGTGCAAAAAGTCGTTGTAGGTGGCATCGTACCTTTACCGGGAATCGAATCCATTTTCAAAAGAATTTCCCCGAAATGAAAATGCCCGGAAAACTAGTTTGTTTTTTTCAGTACGTACAATAACAGTTTTTCTCGACATTATCAAAGAATAAAAAAAAAAGCACAATAAATTCAATTTCCCCTCGAAAACGTTCAGCCGAATACAGCCCGAAAAACATTCGACCGGCGCTCATTTAAAAGCAAAGAGAGCCAAGATGTACAAAAGCAATCTCGCCAAGAGCCGTTGACTGAGAAAGTAACTTGTAACAATTAGTCTCGTCAGCAATTGGCCTGAAAAGGGCCCCCCGCGCTCCTTGCTCTCTTTCGGGAAAGTTTTGAACTTGACTTGCAATTCAGCCGGCTTCGATATTAAGGCCAAAACTCTTAAAGCGATTTCCATAACGCTGATACGCCTCTTCCTTCCTCTCTTTCCGTTACTTGGCAACGGCTTCCTCCGTCCTCCGGTTAATCAAGCAAAGGAGCTGCTCTCTCTGCTCGCAAGATTTTTGTTTCCCCGGGGCTCGAGAGAATCGCCGATCAAAAGGTCATAAATCGCTCGCGGAGGCCACAAAAGGCCCTTTCTTCGCCCTTAATCCCGGCGCGAGAGGAAAAGGTATGATAATTCGCGGATGAATAAGTATTTTTCCGGGGCGGAGGAGAAAAAAAACAGGATTTCTTCGCCGCGGCGCTTATCTGACTTTTCCTCGTTTCCGCGCCGCTTTTCGGCGAGTAAAAGTCGCGCGCGCGCTTTCCGAGGCCCGTTACCCTTTAGGCGATCGTTTTCCTTAAGCGGCGAACTTCTGTACGCCGGGGCCGAAACTCTCGCTCGCGAAGCGGTGTGGACCAACAAAGTCGCGGGGGACGGCTTTTCTTATCGGCGAGTTTATGCTTTTTTCTCACTCGATAACTGATTCTAAGCTTTATCCTCGCGCGGGTTTTAAGGGATACTTTTATTGCTTACGGCTGCTCGTGTCGTTAACTTGTTATTTAACGGCTTCTGTCAATCGTGTACAGGCGTCATTGAACCGCGGCGATAAACCGATTGTTGATAAAAAAGTAGAAGAATTTTTTACTAAATATTTTTAAACATAATCATTTTGGGGATGTGAAGAAAGAGAAAAAAGTGTAATCATTATTATACTTATGTTTTACGTTTTGCGCGCTAGAAAATAGAGAAAATAATATATTGGTTGGAGCTAGATTTAGTTCCCTGATAGAAACAGCAAACATTTTTAGAACCGAAATTGGCCATTTTGACTGGGACAATTCCCAAATAATGGTATAAATTTGGCCAATTTTCCTACCTAAATGTAAAGTTTTTTTTTTGACCAATTATATTAAAGTTTCACTGGAGTAGCAAAAATGGCCAATTATTAAGTATAAACTTGGCAGATGCAAATATAGTTGGTAAATGTTTATTATCAATTTAAATAGAAATGCTCAAAAACTATATAAAAAATGCGCAGTTTTTGGCTAATTTATAGTTTAATAATTCATATA
>JAWWML010019368.1:0-19202 GCA_035047165.1 Ormyrus rosae
TTCGATTCCTGGCCGAGTAAAGCCATGCCTCTTTTTTTCGAGTCTACCAATATCCTCACTCGCGCACCCACGTAACAGTATCAAAACATATGGAAACGTACAAAAACGTACAAATTGGCCGAAATGAAAGTCAAACCTCCATTTTCTTACATTTTTGTACGTTTTCGTACGTGTTCGTACTTTTTTCATACATTTTTTATTTCCATTGGGGATATTAAGATTGATTGTACATAATTAAGCATACTTATAGTAAAATACTGTAATATATGCGCTAATGATGTGATACAGTGAGAAAAGAAAAATTGCAGTATAATTACGATAGAATTATATAGGTGGATTACGGTCTAACTATAATATTAAATTAGAGTTTTAAACCATACTCCAGTTTTAATTATCATTATAATCAAAATTGTAGATTTTTGCAGGGCAGTATGCATATGAATAAAATTAAAATGCACAGTTTTTAAAAATCTTTCTGATAAATGTAAATAGTAATTTGTATACTAATAATCTAACGTTTAAAAACAATACAAACTCATTCACAGTTTGCTCTACACTCTAGCAAATCCTTTGAATTACATTTCATAATACTGGAACAAATCCACATTTGCTTTCCACATAAATCCCCCCGTAGATGCTGAACTAACGTACGTCTGTAAATCAAGTAAACACTTCAATAAACGTCTTAAGTCATTTACATAACTCGGAAGCCGTAAAAACTAAAAGGAGCATGAAGATTCGTGCGGATAAAGTTCGCGTTTGAATACTGGGTTAGCGTTAAATATTTAGCAGCAATAATTTAACCGAAACTACATCGCAGCGGATTTCTTTATTAAATAAGCTTTTTGCGCTTACACCAGCTGCAACGATGCTTGAATTTCCGAGCGAAGGCGGAGCAGAGGTTTTAGACGGGTTATGTAACATAATTACCCAGGATTACAGTTTGCATGTAAACTGTCGATTAAATCCGCAGTCTGCCCTTTGAACTGTTCGAAAATTCTAATGGACTTGAAGGAATTTTAAGATAGTTAAAAATATTATGTTCCTGGTATATTATTAATATTATTAATATTAAACGTTCCTTGAGTACGCGTTCATGTTCATAAATAGACGATGACTTTCAAAGAGGTTCGTAACTTGTAATGGAACAAAGGAATATATGGTAGAAAGGGAAGAAGTGTACCGATAAAAAGTGTATTAATATCAAATTAATTACTTCTATGTTATTATTACAGGAGTTTCAATTCGAAAATTACGGATTATTTCTGTAAAAGTTTTCTTTGCAAATAAAGCAAAAAGTAGAAACTTATATTTACTAATTTTATAATGCTCTTACAGTAATTTTCCTAATTAACAAGCGGTTATGCATCTGTTCTAAAGTTCACCTCTGAGAGTTTTGCAAATCAAAGAACTTGTGTTGGTTGTAGGGAAAACTTTTGAATCAAAAATCTTTCGAACATCACACTGTATTACTCAATTTACAACCTGAATCAAGGCAAAAAGTTACTCTCATTTTGTTAATATATTGAGAGAATTTAAATAAAACAGATTCTATTAAATCTATAATATAAATACGCTTTATTTTATATTTATAATTAAAATTTATAATTCTCGATTACCAATTATATTGTGTATTAAATTAAGTTTCTGTACCTCTATAATTACTTGCACGATTAGAGGTTGACGATGCTTTTAATATTAATTTATTCTTCGATTTATACCACACATAATTCGAAACCTTTACTTAATAACCTCAGTAACAACAGCAATAACAGTAATAAAGGTATGAGAATTAATTACAAAAAAACGCTGCTAATTTAGAGATACTAAAAAATATTAAATTAAAAGCTTTTTTTATATGAAAGGAAAAATTATTGATTATTAAAAAAAACTTGAAATTTTTAAAATTTAAATAATTCAATTCAACTTGTGTGCAAATTTGGAACAGATCCAAGTAGTTACAGGGGAAAAGTATACGTATGTACGTACGTTTAGGCAAATGTAATATCTTATTTTTAGACTAAATTAAGAAATACTAAAATTAGAATGAAGTTAATTCGGGCCCAATGAAGAAGATAAAATCATTTGAAAAAATGAAGACGTGACGGAGTAAAAAATGTGTTGAGATACAGATGCATCAAACACATCATTAAGTGAATGAATTTTAAAACATCAGTACGTTCAAGAATTTTTAAAATAATAATCAATTTAATTGGGTTTCTGTTATGTTGGCATACTTGATAATTTAAAACGTTTTAAGAATACTTTTAATTCAAGAAATATTGTCACGTATTAAAACGTTTAGTTTTTACAACGTTTAAAAAAACACAATGTTATTCTTTCACCCTGGCAAAGCATCTCTGTTTGAATAGAAAGTCATCTTACTGAATAATTTATATTGCATCACGTTTTCATTTTTAATAAAATACTTTAAATGCTGCACGGGATACATTACAATTAATTAAAATTCAGTAGATGTAAATTTTGCGACCTGCGTTGAACTAAATAACAGTGCAATTAATTAACTTGTTGCAATTAAATACTTCTGCTTTTTTAAATTTTTTTCAAATTTTTTATCATAAAAATTTTTCAAATAGTTTATGATAACTTTATTATTTTTTACTTAAGATTTTACAATAAAAAATCAATATGCCAAGAATCCGTCTAGTTTATATTTCATTGCTTGTATATTTTCTCAAAATGAGACGCTTGTTATTCAAAACAGAGATTTGCTTTAAATTTTAATTAGCGAATGATGTTATGTAATGCAGAAGCAACAATAATTTATGTTATGGGAAGGGAAATGAAAATTTTATGTATTAAATCTTTTATAACATTTACAAAGTTATACAATTTAAAATATTAAATATTATATATAAAGTAAAATTTAATTTAACTTTGCTTAAGCATAACGAAGAAACTATTAATTATTATATTTAAAGTTTATTTTTAAAAGCAAATTATACAGTAAAATATTAGAAGTGATTCAAATTAGATTCAGATTTAAGTTGTTATTAAGTTTTTAAGTACTAAAGATCCTTTTGGAAATGGAGAGTAGATATATCTAATAAAATATTTATAAGGTGTAAATTTTTTACCAGAAACCCTCGTTTTCTTTTTCCGGCTTTTTTCCTTTCCAGCTTAAAAAAGTTTTGCACGCTGAAAAATTTATGTTGTTCCATCCTGATCAATCTTACAAGATAAACCTGACATGCGGATAAATCTGCCACCATAAAGTAAACGCTAAAGCTGGTTTTTCTTTTAAAGTGGAGATATTAGAAACGGAAATCCGGCGAAAAATGGGCTTTTTTATGTCAATGGAATATAACAGAACAATGGCAATACGATAAATTTCGATTTTTTTTTGTATCTTTTTTCATGCACACCCTGTTACTTCATGAATATTATCAAGCTAATTGACCACGACTAATAAAATTTTTCGTTTATTATACAGCCAGATTTTAATTTTGCAAAAGCGTCAATATTGTTATGCTGGACAAACCTCGATTTTATGCCTCGATTTACATTGTGAAATTATTCAAAATTAACTACGGAATCGAAGGTATGAATTCCAACTACGCGCAAGTCCGCAATTAAGCTTCTGCTATCCCAGTCTTCACAAATAAATTTTTACCCGATAATACCCTTCATGGAAATTTTATTTACGAGTCTATCAAACGGGTGTAATTCTCAATACATTCGGTTAAAATAAATATTTCATGAAAACGAGTTCCCGGTATCATTGCTCTGTATAAATCGGACATGAATGATGCACAGCATAAAACAGATAATTTAAGAGAAATAAAAAACAACTCTCGTTCAACATTGACGCAGAAGTAATTTAAGCTCTACAGTATTTCAAACCGGAAACTGTGGTGCAATATAATAGCTTGCTTTTTCCGAACAAATTTACTACTTCATTCGGAATAACGCCAAACTTGTTACCAATTTATTATACTTCAAATCGTTACGAGGTCGATTTTCTCAAAGTTCTCCTCCCTCCGGCAAATTCCCCGAAAAAGATAACGCGAGCATTACGTGCGCCCCATAATTACCGTTTGAACGAGATAGGAGAGCCCCATCAAAATATCGCGGAACACACCTTCCCCCTCCACCGTCGACGCTTTCGTGCCGGTGCCTCGCACGCCTGTTATTAAATTATCCGGTCGTGACGTGCGACTTACGCATGCGCCTTGTTCACCCTCTCCCACGTACGCCGGCAAACATCCGCGAGAGAACTTTTGCGCGAACTCGGAACTGAAATTGTCGGAGACGCGGAAGGAAGTTTCTTGAGCGTTCGGAAATTAATGCAAATGGAAATGCGAGCGGGGAAATTGTGCAGTTCGGCTTTTTAATCAGGGGCTGAAAATTTATAGCGACTTCATGGACTGGGAAGTGGGTAATAAAGTGAGTTAGTTCGGTTTTTGAAGGGTTTGATGTGCGTTTCAAATGCCGATGCTGCTCAAAAGTGAAGTGATGTAAGAGGAGATATGCTTCAAGATAATTAATTATTCTTGGGATTCATTAATTCTTCGATATTAGGTTATTTTATATTAACAAAAATTTATAGAGCTTTGCTAGGCTAAGCAGTCATAAATTACTCAAGTTCGTATTTTACCGGTCATTTCATAATACTATTAAATTTTCACGTTTCAAAAGTCACTTTACCTGATGGATCGTTAAAATATTTTACTGGTAAATTAAAAATTTCATTACAACGAACATTTTTGCAGCGAAACATTTATTAAGAAACCATGTCCAATTTTATTACTCTGATAATGCAATAAATTTCCGTTATCAATAATCAATAACTCGAATAATTCGATACCTCATTTCAATCAAAACACCCCCGCATCACCTGACTCAAAAATCAAACCAGCACACTAACAGCTCGGGTCGCAAAAAAAAGCCCGACCTACTAGTCTCGCAAGCCTAGAACTCCACTTACCCCCTCAGAATCCCGGCGCGGCACGCAGGAATGCCTCCCCCCGCCCCCCTCTTCCGCCTACGTGCTCAGCGGCTATCGAGCGCGGCGGCAGCGCGAGATAATTCATCGCGGGGCGATAAGACGCGAGGCGAGCTCGCGTGTCTCCCGCTTTTTCTCCGGCCCTTATTTGCGCGTTGTAAAAGCGGACGATATTATTGTACGCAGGGATTTTACGGAGTCTCTGGATGGGCTGGACGATGAGTGCCGATAGTTCGGGCTTATTTGCTCGGATGGACGATTTTTGGGGAGTGGGTGATGTAGTGTTTTATTAGAAAGACTGTTGTATTATTGGATTCGATGTAGAATTAGAGAGAGATTAAAACTTTTGTTGATTAATAATTGTTGGTCGTACGCGTTGTAGTTAAAAAGTTAATACTTTAAAGGATGTTATTGTTATTAACATCTATTAGTATTATCAATGGTAAAATACCAATTTAATTCAAATTATATATTTTAAATATTTTCTATACCTTTTTTACATCTGTGATCTTTTCACTTTTTTCGACTTTAACCTGTACCTTTTATTTAAATTGAGACTTTTCTACGACAGCAGGTAATGACCTGCTATCTCATTTCACTCGTAAATCGTCTCATACGATTATTGAGAAAAATAAGGGCTCCAATGACTTAGATACCCGAGGATACAACGCCGATAGCAATTCCTCGGGTTTACATTCACGATAAAGAAGATGGAGGATTACATGCGAAGGTATACGGCGATGGCTTACTTTTCAGTTAAACTGGTATGAAGGAAGACAATCGAGAAAATGAACTCTTTAAGCGAACGAGTTTTTTATTTTTAAAAAGTTTACGTGAGATTAATCCGTAAATTAGTTTGACGAAGAATTTTAAACGACATATAAATTTACATCAAGTTTTTAGAATAGAAAGTAGATAACAATAATTAACATAATTTAATTACATAAATTAAAAATAATAACAGGATTGGTTTCATTTTGACATTGTTAATTATTTGATACAATATTGTAGTCACAATATTTATGAGTTAGCCTCCTTTGAATTTATACGTTACAATGAATTATACTTGTAAATTAAATTGTAATTGCGGTTACGATAGGCCTATATGTAATTACGAAGTGAAGTGAACACGGTTGATAAGCATTTATAAAACTTTAATGAAACGAGTGTTGGCTTTATTTTCTTAATTTTAAAAGCAGTATCAGAATGCCCCTTGGAAATGCCTTTTACACTCTTTATTCGTTGAAAGTTCGCTTTAAAAGTAATTATCGACCCAAACAAGCTCGACGTTTAATCCTTCAAAACCAAATGTTCAATTACTGCAGCAATTCTTCCCAAGTAGTTCGAATCGAAACGAGTCAGCCGCGCTCGACAAAACTAAAAATACTTTTTCAATTAAAAACTAAGCAACTGTTAACCAAAAACAAAAAAAAACAAAAAACAATCCCACCCAATCGCCGAGAATTTAATTTAATTACAAAACACACCGCCAACATTGTAAAAGCAGCGGCGAGAAAAAGACCCCAACCCACGACACCTTGGCTCGTTCCGCAATAAACCTCGGAGCGGCAGCGGCGAGAAAAACGAGAGGGCTCCGAGCCGGGAAAACAAAAAGGACACGTGTCGTCCCTGCAGACGACGGGCACGAAGCCGTCTTTTTAATCACGCAAGAGCGCGAGTCGCCTTCCGAGAAGCGAGGCGAAATTGCCCTCTCGTGTCTCGGGCTGTCCTGCCGCCACGATTAAAGGGTGTGTTCCTGCCGAGCTGCACGATCGACTTTCGTCGAGAGAGAAGAGAGAGAGAAAAAGGATGCCCCGAGCGAGCTTTGTGTCGCGAGCGGCTTTTGTCCCGCGCTGAGGGGGTCTTTCAGGTAAAGTGGAATCAATTTCCGAGGTAGAGGAGGAGGGAGAATATTAATTTTTTGCGAGAGCTCGTATTTTTATAGTTTGATAATGGGATTTTAATCGCGGTAACTTTACTGATTGAGATTGCTGATATTTTAAAAATAGTACAAATAAATAATAGGACGTTATTTGTACCAAAATACTTTTCTTCTCCAAACGATTCATTGAATTTTAAGTTTATCAAATTAACATTTTTCATATTATTTATATACAGATTATTTTTGTTTACTAATTAATTTCTAGCCGCACAATCATCTTTTTACATCAGCATTTTTTTACCATAATTGGTCTTTAATAGAGATTTTCTTCTTTTAAAGAGCAAATAGTCACTTTACACTCTATAGACCAGATCTATCTTTTCCTTTTTCGACGAGCTCATCTGTATTTCATCTCGAAGGGGCTAACAAAAGCAATTTCTCAATAAATATTTTAGAACGGCAACAGCAGCTATACACAATCTTTCTTTGAACTCTAATTTTATCGCTCGAGTTAATAAAGCTTTTTCATAACGATTCGCTCTCGAGTCTCTTTCCGAGTCGACGGGGGTAAAACGCTTTGTTTCGAGAATAAGCACGTTTGGGGATGTTTTACGGCTGCATAAAAAGTAGCGAAACACGACTTTTTGTTAGTATTGCATCGTTAATGATAAGATAAAAGAAAATGCACGCTTGGAAGATTCATGGCGGCACTCCGCTCCATCGCGTTTACAGGCGTTTAAAAAAATACACTGAAAAAAAAGTTCCTCATCTCCTTACGAGAAAAATCCTTTCAATATTTACGTCAGCGGAATTTCTATTTATAATAAAAGGATTCTGCTCCTCTCGAATGAATTTCTATTTAGTTGGAAAAACCATAATTTTGCCTGAAAATGAAATCTATTCCTGAAAAACAATATTCCTCTTATTACAAATAGAAATTCCGCTGACGTATAAATATTGAGAGGATTCTCAACGTTCCTCTCGTAAGAAGAGGATTGTTTTTTCAGTGTACATCGCGCAATTTACATTCGTTTCACCGGTAATTACGTCTGAAAAACAGTTAACTATTTAAAGGCAAATTATTGCGGGGGCAATATTGAGTTTGTAAAACTTAATTAACGGATGAACAAACGAAGGAGGATGTTCACGTTTCATGTAAAAATACCATTTAGATTAAAACTTGGAAAAACCTCGAAAAACGTACAAAAAGTTTACTATCATTTAGAGCACTTCAAGACCTTCATTTTGAAGCAAAAATTAATGTGGGGAAAGGCGGGGAAAAATAATCAAAAGGGTTTGAAGTTTCATGAATAACGTGGAGAATATATCTATATATCTGAGGCTTTTAATGGTCTGCTGGCCGCTTGCCATTAGTCGATGGGCATCTTCCTTTCTTCGTTTCGCATAAAGAATTCTAAGAAAATTCCATATATATTCACTTCAGAATACGAGGTTCGGTATTACATAGCTGTTTTGCATATGTTTCGATTTCACATTTATTTGAAATCAAAGTTCGAAGAAAGGAGATACGGGAAGTAGATTGAAAGTTCAAGAAAAAGTATGTGCGCACTGTGTATGATTAAATTCGCTCAAGTTCCACTAAAGACGCTCCCACGCACCTCTGCAGAATATCCAGAGAAAAAGTCAATTCGTACCTGAAGAGGTGGTTTTAATGCTCAGTGCATGAACTTGATATATCTATTTAGAATATATTATAGGATATACTGTAAAATGCAGTAATAATTCTCGTTATTACAATCTAGCAATATATAAAATTTAAACTTCTACAATCAATTAGAAACTTTCTTCAATTTCTTCAATTCAAATTTAGGTTAAAAAGCTTTTTTTTTAGAAAATTTAGAGGAACTTACAATTTGAATTTCTCGCAAGCGGTTTTCTGAAGTACACAAAAGCACAGTCTTATGAATCAAATCTATTGTGCCCATGAACATAATAACGGAATACCTTTTCGCGAAACTATATAAGCATGTATTTACAAACAGCCGCCACAGTTTGCCTTGTTTCTTGAACTACAGTTCCTTGCATTCTGCTTTGTGCTGCATTTGATTTCCCCTCGTATTACACTCGAACAATTCTGAAGAAATTCTCTTGATTATATACTGTTTATTTGCTGAACATTACTTGAGTACAAAGATAATAAATCGTGTAAAACTATATTTATCGAGGGTAATTAGACGTGAAATTCTCTAGTATTGACGATTGTGTATAGGCAACGTGAAGACCAAACTATTGCAATATAACCCGACAGCTCGGTGTAATATACTTGTACACAATTTGAAACGAATTGCAGATTACATGCATACCATTATCTCCTGTTTCGTGCGTGCCTCGAATGTAACTTTATATAGTCGTTATATCAGAAGCCTGAAACTTTGAAATTGGAGCAAATTTTGAGGTTAGCAGTTTTCTTATTTTATTTTATTTCACTTTTATTTAGCAGTTACAAGTAATTTGAATTGGTAGGTACTTTATTTAGTTACTATACAATGTTAGATTTCTTATGTTGGAAATGCATTTTCTAAGAATTCAGAAAAGCAGGTAACCTCTTTTTCCTTGATTACGGAATTTCAACAGTTAATTATTCTCTAAACTCTGAAACTCGTTTCTTTTTCTTAGTCATTACAATTGTCTAAAGCAACGTTGTTAACAGAATGTAAACTCGAAATTCTCGGAGATTCTATCTCAAACAATGAATATCTAAAACAAGTGCTTTTTTTACCATTGAATTTTCTTTCAATTTAATTAAATTTTAAAAAAGGGAAATACGCTGTAAACTTTTACTAAATTAACTTTAAAAAAAAGCAAATCGCTTTAACTTCACTATTTTTACACTGCAACGAATTTAATAAACGAAAAACTTAGTTCCCTGATAGAACTTGAACGTTCATCGAACTCGGCAACCTTTCCGTCGACCCAAACTACTAAACTAATATCGAAACATTGGGGACTTAGTTTGAAAAAAGTTAGGCGCTGTCTGCTGCAGTCACCCTTAATTTTTTTTTTTTACCTTCCGAACGTATTGTTTCGGAGTTAACTTAAGAAAAATTAAATTATTCTTTTCTTTTTTAAAAAATCTTATTTCAAGATAGTTTGGTTTGAAACTCAATTTTCTCTTGGCAAAATTGAATTAATTGTGCAGCTAACGCATATCTTTTTATGCTCTATTATAACAACGAGTTTATAAAATAAAACTTTAATAACAGCTTCTATTTTTATACAATAAAAATCTATGAAACTTGTTTCAGTTAAAATTTACGTATTCCCTTCCGAGGTTTTTTTGCGATTCGTAAAAGAGCGTAAAATTTTTTCGATATTGATTTTTTATTAAATAAATTGCAACTTCAAAGGTTTGAAAATACCATTTGAAAATAAAAACGACTTACGGTCCAAAAAAATGTTGTGAGCTCTTTCAGAATGTATCAATTTCTCTTATTACTTTAACGATTCATGTTAACCTTGGCATGCAAACCTCCCTTTCAATAAACATCCTCCCTCGAACTCTCGACATTGATTTTCACGCGAAATATATTGAAATTCCAACCGTATTTTTATCTTTGCTAAAATGAAGTGTTCGTATAACATATCCCACTTTATTTCCTTTTAATCCAGTGCGCAACTAAAAAACTGTAACGATCCGACGGCACGTGAGAAAAATAAACGTATATCCATTTTTTTTTATCTTCAGATGTGCTCGCAAAAGGAATTTATTCTAAAACTACAAAATGTAGAAAGCAAACCAAAACGTTTTTTGTTGCCGATAAATCTCCAAGACGAATAATCTTTTATGCGCGACATGAACGTTTTATTTTTCAATGAAATATTTGTTTCGCCTTGCTTTCAGCTTTAGCTTGGGCATTAAAGTTTTATGAGTTGAGAAGTCTTGTTTTTCAATAAAAACGGATTCTTAAAAATGTGCTATTTTACGAGTTTCATAAGCAAATAAAAATGTTAACAAGGAGTCTATATAAAGATCTACAGTATACTAAAAGAAGGAAAGAAAAGTCATTACTTATTGATAAATGGACTTAAATTGTAGTTAAATATATTGATGGGAATTATATTTTTATCGCACTCTTTTTGCGTCGCGCTAAAATTTTATTTTATTGTAAACGTTTATTTTGTTTTCCGCTTGTACAATCGTAATAAATATAGATGGAACCTGTCATATGTTATCAGAGCTGACGTATTTATTTTTTATCACGTTGAAGAATAACAAACTTTTGCCAAAAAATACATTCATATCAGCATACATAAATATTGATTTACGCGAATGTCAGTAACTTGCAAAAAGAATCCCACCTTTCGCAAAGAAATATTACAAAGTACTATATTTAAAGTTCTCTATTTTGTACTTTAATATGCGCACAATTAAGAAAAAAAAATGAATTTCACGAAGAACTCAAAGTAGGCAAGAACTTAATTTTGCTAAAATTATTCAAGCCAAATGAACCAAACTCAACTCCTCTCACCCAGCCAATCGTACGCTTGATTAAATTATCAAACGCGTGTTCGTCCTCCCTGCGCAGAATAAAGGTAGCGAAAGCGGAACGCTCGCAAGTCGCAGAAATCATTTACTGTACATTGCCGAGCGAAACAGCAGCAGCGCCGCCTTTCCCCGCTAAAAAATTTACGGCCGCTGGCCGCACGGCAAAAGCACAAATAGAAAAAGAAACGGGAGGCAACGAGAAAGTTAGTAGTGCAGGTAAGTCATTCCTCCGGCGCGGCGAGCGATTCCTTTTTTTTTTCTTCTCCTCCCCCCCGACCGTAAGTACGCACGACCCCGGGCAATTATTCTACTTTGCGCGAGTGTTCCTTTTTTCCGCCTCCTCGGGTTGCTCCTATACGCGTCGATAATTGCGACGCAATTAGAGAGCCGCCTAATAAAGCCGATTTGCTCCTCCGGGGGCGAGAGCCCAAGCCGGACGTCGGCTCGACGCTCGAACGATGCTAATATATTAATAAGGTTATTCAATTATGACGGCGAGCTGATTTGCGAGCTCCGTCATTTGTGAGATGTTAATTAAAATTGCCGGGGCTTTCGTTTCCGGGATTATCGGCCGCGGGACACTGAATCATTCTTTTTTGCAGAGGTGGCTTATTTGCTTTGGAGGTATAAGTTATTGATCGATTTTGTGCTTGAAAAATAGATTTGTCAAATATAGAAGAGGTCATTTAGTAAAAAATTTGGCCAGGTTTGTAATATTTATGAATAATTACTTGAAATATCATTGATAATAATAATACTTCTTACTTATATATAAGTCACTATATTATATAAAAAATGTATTCTTATTTATTTGTTATATTAGTTTTATAAATAATACAATATTATGTTTGCTATTTTCTAAATAATAACCGATCATTTCTTGAGCGCACAATATAAAATAGAAATCTAACTGTCTGAATAAATATAGCAGGCCGCCTCCATAACCATTTATACAACAAATATCAAGATACTCTCGGCTATGTCTTCCGGGAATTGACAGACACGAAAACGCGCGCATGGCAATTGACTCTTTGAAACTTTAGCAAACCTTTTGGCGTCGGATTTGATAGTTTCCGATCGCTTTTGCGGCATGGATGCGCGTTTCCGCAAGTTGCTGTGGAAATCAAGAAAAATATAAAAGAAAAAGAGGTAGATTCGATCGTTCCCTTTTACGTTTTTTGTTTCGCTCTAAAAATATCTTGACATGAGTTAAATATCAATTTAAGAATTTGCATCCATCTATTCAAACCGAAAGTCTAAAAGCCATTTCCACCCACAGATACCCGACATTTATATTATTCTCAGTTTCGTAGTCAGTTTAAGTAGGCGAAATCAACACCGTCCCCCGATGCCCATTTCTTCAAATAGTCCCAATTTTCATAAACATCTCCTGCCTTTCTCCAGACCTAAAGAAACAAAAAAATACCGCGCCTGCCCCATAACTTAAAAAACATATCCCTCTGCCCGGCGGCGCAGCTCCCGCTTTATGCCCTTCGCGCGAAATAAAGCCTAGGCAACAATAAATGCGATTTACGAGATTCCGGCGAATGGCAATGCATTATGACGGGGCGCAGAATTTTCCTCTCGGAGCGCATCCGCCGCGCGCGGCTTTTGCGCGGCCGCTCATATCCCCACCGGGAGAGCCTGCAAAACAGCTCCGCGAGTATCGCGGAAACTTCCCGCTGAACCCTGGAAATTTAATCCGCCGCGAGCTTTCGAGCTTCCGGGATACTGATTGGTCGGAATTTTTCCGCCTCTCCGTTTGCCGCTCGATCATTTGGATTTAGGAAACAGAAGCATATTCGATTTTTCTTCATTGTTTTTTACGTTCGTTGTTTCGCTACTGTTTATATTTGATTGAAATTTCACAGCACTCGTAAAAGCATTCACGATTTTTTAGCCAATTTTGCACAGCCTGATTGAATTGGTAAAAAAATTACTGAACTAATGATATAATTTACTGACTAATTTATAGAGTTAAACTGAATTCGCTAATTTTCATCGACAACTTTCAATCAGGGAAATTACGTTTTCTATTTCACGTATTAATTAAGATCATAAGTAGATCGAATATTCATAAAATCAATAAATTTTAACGAGATCGCGATATTCTTATTAATTTAAAAACCGGTCACAGTGCAATAATTCCACTATACAAACTATAAAATTTCGCCTGATCAAGACTATAAAATTTCGCCTGATCAAAAATTCACAGAATTATCAAGCAATGGTGTGCTTTTAGTGCAATCGATCTCTGAAAAGTTATAGCTAATATCCCTTCTGTATGATAAAAAAGCTATTATTTTATTTTCAGTAATATTAATTACTTTAAAAGAACAAATAAGCATTGGTAGAAAAATCAAATTTTACAATTTTTCTTTCCAAGAATATAATTGCATTACAAGTTGAACTTCGAATTATAACTAATTCTGTAAATCTAGGTTTCAGAACTTTGATGCACTTCTCGAAATTATTAAGTATATTATCCACTTTTGTGATGAAAGATCGTAAATATATTCACGAAAGTTAAAGCGATCTCATTTTGATGTAACGAAGTTCAAGCTATTATTCCACTTGAGTTCCCACGACCTCTTAAGTTTCGCTTGTTCATCGACCATTTTTTATTTGTCTCAAACTCTGCTTGTAATTAATCGCATAAAATGGCAGCTCGAATCCAACATAAATATAAAAAATTCAAAAAAATCTAAGTATACCTGTTTACCAGAATTTAGAAATGCTAACCGCAGACTTACGATTTTACATTATTTAATACCTCTGGGTTCCTAACTCTTCGGTCCTGCATAGTCAATGTGCGCCTGTCTGGGATCAGAGGCATAAATAAATTAAAATGATTTGATTTGCGTTTCGTACAGAATCTAACTGTCTAACGTGTGATATTTTAAGTAAAGTACAGTTATGATCCTCCAATTCCCTCCCGAATATATTTAGATTGCTTATGATATAATGAGTGAACAGAATGACGTATCCTCAGTGTTCAATAAATATCTGGTGGTAATGAAATGCTTATCAGCAGTAATATTTATTTTTGCCCAACATTTTTGGAACTGCAAATAACGTGAAATAATAAAGCAACAAACTGGATACATAAAAGTCAAACGGTTAATGTATTGTATAGGAACTGTCCCCGAAAGTGTTTCCTTGATCCAGAGTCAGCAGGCCTGACAAAAGCATATCAGAATAATAGGCTGCTGTGTAAGTTAGACATCTTTGACAGTTAAAGTCTACTAGAATTTCAAACTCCGTACCTTCAAAGGAGAATTGAAGGCGAAAGTTCAAAGGATGGCCGCTAGGCTTTCGAATCGACCTCACCGAGACGCAGAAACGAGCACAATAAAGTTACCCAACTATGCAACCATCCATGAAACCGGAGCGCCTCCACATTCATTCGCTATTTTTAAATACTAATCCACATAATGGAAAACGCGTCGCTCATTCGAAACGTCAAAACCGGCGTACGAAGTACAATGTTCATCTGAAAAATGCAGGCCCCGCGAACTCATCAATCACGACGCGCGTCCCGAAAATTGAGCGCGCACCGTCTGAAAGGCAAAAATAACCGGGCTGAAAATCGATGCAGTACCCGCAAGACGTTATAACCCGGCGTCGAAAAAGGAGCTCTCCGAACAATTTCGCCACCCTCTCCCTCCGTAATCGCTTTATTTTGCGAGATTAAGCGCGACAGTATGACGCCTCTGTGTGATAACGCGTTACTTGGCGTTCTCTCTTCTCCGCGGGAGCCGTCGATCGACGCTGGGGAAATTTCCAGGACAGGAATTCCCCGAGCGAGATTCCGACGAGTGCGAGGGCACACATACTCGACTCGGGGATCGATAGCCATTTCTTACCTCCTCGCCCAGATGCGCGAAAATCGCGAGCGCAATAACCCATTTGCCGCCTGATGCTTTATTGATACGCCGAATCGGCCGAGAGCCGTTACCTCGATTACGGCCGTAATCGAAGTTCGTTTTGGCACTTGGGGGAAAAAGTGCCGCCGAGCAAAAATGGAGGTCTTTTTGGAGAAGCGTTTATACGTGTGGGTGTGTGGGGAAATGGATTCGGAGGATTGTAATGGCTTGAAGCGTTCTGTTATTTCGAAGTGCAGATATGCTTTTGTTGTTGGAATGGGATTTATTGTTTAAATTGGAGATTGTGAACGTTTTAAGGAATTGATTTCGAATGAAAGGGTTTGAATTTTGTAATAGATTGATGGAATTTTAAACGAAATTTGTTTTCAAACATATTTTCAAATTTGAAAAGAGCTTTTAATGATTTAGCTTTACTCACAAGGAGAGTATACGACATTTGGGTAATGGATTTTCTATAACTTTTGAACAAATAAAGATTTTTTGATGTAATTGTTTTTTTAATCGATAGGATTTGATCTCACCTTCCGAATGCCAATAGTTAAAATACTGTACGATTAATAGTTGAGAAGTTATATGTGATTAAACAAAAAACGATTTTTCTTAGATTTTTGCTAAAAGAGCACATAACTTTTGAAAAATCGAGCGTTAGGCCGAACGGACACGGCTTCCTTCATATTTTAACATTAGAAAACATATCTCAAAGTTGCAGGAAAATCCATTACCCAAATGTCGTACACTCTCCTTGTCAGAAAAACAGTTCTCATATACAGAAATTATTTTCCTCTGAATTCAATCCGCTCATTATAAATAGATTTTTCCTTTCATATCAACTAAAATCTTTTTGAATCGAAAAATCATAGTTTTCATGAGCAGAGGGAAATCCTCTCGTAATCAATCCACTTGCGTACAAGCGGATTTAAACTAGTCACAAAAGGACTGCTTCCTCGCCATGCAATCGTTTCGTCGCGAATGTAATTTTTATATGTTACAAAAAGAACATATTTTCGATTCTCTATCCCGGTCATAGTCTTTTTTCCCCTCTGGCGGGGTCTACCGGGGCTTTTTCCAAATAGCACATTATGCAACGAGAAGGGGAAAAAAATCTTTTTGAAAAAAGTCCCGGTAAACCCCGACGATGGGGTTTACCGGGGTATTTTTTCCTCTTCGGGAAAAAAGACCTGATTCCCCGGTAAGCCCCGACTTCGACGGGGTTTACCGGGGTCTTTTTTCTCCTTCGACGAAAAAAGACTTTGTGTTTTTACAGGAGTTTTTTTCCCCTTTATCTTTTGACTTTCTAGCGTGTTAATTCTAAAATTACAATCCTTTTATTACAGATAGAAGTCCTTTAGTAACCAATTGATTTTCTCGTCATAAATCAATTTTTAAAATTGAAAATACATTTGCGTTCAAAATGATTTCCTTTTGTGGCCATGCAACTTGATTTAGAGAGGATTTTCCGTGAGTCACAAGAGAAAATCCGGATTCCTTTTGTAATAAGAAGATCGTTTTTTCAGTGTATACTTAGAATATTTGCCATAAAAAATTACTCAAGATAACTCAAAATAACAATATAGTTGATCTAAAAATGAAAAAAAATCGACTTTTGTTCAAAAGGCAAAAGTCGAAGGAAAAAAAACCACTTTCATAAACGCCTCGTTCGCAATCGCCCTTATGTCTAGGTTGATCCTTTTTAAAGGGTAAATGAAAAAGAAAAAAATGTAATCATGAATCGCTAATTCAGAATAATTATTCTTTTAAAAATTCTTTAATTATAATTAAGAATCCGCATCTTGTTCTAAGAAAACTAATTTAGTGCTCAAGCATCAACACCTCTCAAACTTCTTCAGTTCATGCTTTCGAGAAATTACTAGCAAAGTATGGATTACATTAACATCTCATTACGTGTGATTATGATGCATACAGTATACGTAACAAGGTGTGCATGAATCAGGCGTCGAGCATGAAATTCCATTCATGTAAAACTATCAATAACAACTTGCTCCAACAGCTGCGGGGGCTTTAACTGTTCCGGTTCTCAAAGTTGCGTATAGATTTCAGTCGCTGCGCTCAAATGGCATGAATGATTCAAAGATTCTGCTTAAAATTATTACTTGCTATTAGCAGAAGCTCAGAGCACTGAATCAATGATTCGTTAAAATTAAGAAATGTATATTTAGATACTAATGTATGAAGAAATATTATAGAGCCCAACGTGAATAATTCGATATGGAATTATTGTTTTGGAGGCAAAAATGAGAATAACAGAGATAAAAATCTTTAATTTTCTTTCTATTGAATAAAAAAATATTTACTCGTTCAAGAATTGAAGTTGAATAGCAAAAATACAAAAATAAATCGCAAAACTTTACTTATGTGTGACATTCGAAGTGTGATATTCGAAAGTTCGAATCCGCGACCTAGAATTCTGAGCCTCTCCTATATAGCGCTTTCTTTCTTTAGACAGTGGCAAAAGAAGGTACAGTTACAAAGAATTTAAAACATATTGTTGAACATGTTAAAATAATATAAACTGATACTTTTTATGGCTCATTAAATATAGACTCCGAATACTTTCCTTTCTGTTTTATTATTTATCCTTGCTTGTACGTTCTATATTTCTTCTAAAGTATCGGTTTCCCTTTGTTATTTTTATCGCTTACCTTTGGTTTACTCGGGAAACCTATAACACTCAATTATTAAATGCGCAGGTGAGCCCAATTAAATGTTTGTTCAACTTCTAACGGAACGCGAACTGCAAGAAATCAATCCTCTCAATGCCAACGTCGATCAAATACACTGTGTGGCTATGATATAAAGATCCATTATTTCACATAAATAGACTAGTATATCTGATAAAAGTGCTTTCATCGTAATAACGTAACAACATTGTTCTTCTTTATAGCAATAAAATGAAATAAATAAAAAAATTTCGAAAAATATTAAATTTTGAGGAAAAAGACGCTATATTGAGCCCACCATTTTGAATTTCTTAACGAAAAGTTTTTCTTTTAGTAAAAACATTTTCGCCATCGAACTAAGAGTTTTGAGACGATCCGACAAGCTTTTCATGTTTAAAATTACGATTTTATAAAAATGAAATTTTTTTTTTCTGACTTTTTTGTGTTTTACGCGTCATATTAAGAAATCGATGGATGCAGCGAAAAATGGACAACGGGAATAGAAAGAGCGGAAAAAATACAATAACACATTTATTTTCAAAAAGATTCATTGACTTCATCTTATAAATTTCACTAGCTAAAGAAAAAATAAAATTTGAGGCTTTTCCGGACATATTTACATATTTAGATATTTACAAGGTAAAACTTATCTTGTTATGTTAGGATATATTTCTTATTACGACAATAGCTTTCTTAGCTATTTACTAGCCAATGTCAATTAGAAAGAAAATTATCAGCCTATATAATAATAGCGAAATCATATGAAAAAAAAGCGTTTCATCGTGACCTGTTAAATAGCCACGGAACTTATCTATTAACTATTTTCCTGGCAATTTTTAATGCTAGAAATTCTACCAGGGTTACTAAAGTTTCAAAATTAAAAATAATTTTTTTAATTTCTGTACTATTTTGCTTCCTCCTAGAGGAAGCATTGTGATAGTAATTTTTGGAGTTGTTCGAAAAGTCGGTTATAATTGGTAAGGTGTAAGGAACTAGAATAAATGGTTTTTGAAAAATTTCTGTATAGATGTATGTGTGTATGTCTGTATGTCTGTATGTATACACCTGGATCTCAGCTTCTACTGAACGGATTTTCATCGTTCACGGCTCATTTTTTTTGTTTTTCTTTTGTGATGGCGGCAAAAAAAATCTTTTTTTTTCACTTTGTCAATTAGTTTTTGAATAAAAATGAGTTTTCTATGTGGAACGATTACGGAAGTAAAAAGACTTTAAATTACTTCAAATTTTGGGAAAAGGTAGATCTTTTACATGTTCAGAGCTG
>JAWWML010019379.1:0-19192 GCA_035047165.1 Ormyrus rosae
AGATGGAAAAATTAATTTTTTTTGTAGAATGTCGTACAAACAGAGCTGCTTTCTTCAACTTTTATTTGTATAAAAATAAATTGAATATGCAATTGTGTAATTTGTGTTTGTATTTGTATAAATTTGTGTTGAAAATGAAAAATGTAGCTTAATTTGTACTGAATGAATAAAGAACAACTCCATTTTACTAAATGTTTTAGTACATTTAGCAGAAATTGAGTGTAGTTTAAAAGTATGTTAATTTAAACTATTTTTAAATAATACATATGTATTTTTAGTAAGGGTACAGATCGCAGAATGGTGGTCGATTGCTTATCCGCTCAAGGGTCGGGAGGACGGAAACAGGAAAGAAGATTGGGAGGCTCCGTCAATTCGAAAATGCAGCCCAATTTAACAGCAACGGGTGGTATGACACCTAAAGAACTCTGCGATAATGATGACTTGGCAACTTCTCTTGTGCTTGATACCTACTTAGGATTCAAAACTCATAAAATGAACATTAGGTAAAATAAAAATAAACAAACGTAAAAGAGTTATTTCATTAAACATGAAAACAAATTTTTTTATTTAAAATTATTTTTCTTTAGGTATAGGCCATTAAAAGCTAATAAGGAAGAACTTAAAAAAGTAATTAATGAGTTTATTCAAACGCAAAATTATGAAAAAGCTTATAAGAAGTTGATAAGTGGAGATTGGGGTGCTCGTCTACCACATACTAAATCAAAGCAGCAACAAATTAATTTAGAGAAACATGTAAATTTGTACAAATTTTACTTTACTATATGCAGTTAAAAATTCAAATTATTAATTTTATTATGTATTATGTTTGTAGATTTATCGATATTTAAGAGTATTTGACAAGGATTCTGGTTTTGACATTAAACCTTGTTTTCGATATTCTTTGGAAGCCCAAGGAGCAAAGATATGTGCAACTAGAAAGTGGAATAAAAATGATAAAATATCTTGTCTTGTTGGTTGCATAGCTGAATTAAGTGATAAAGTATGTTCTCATCAATTGATATAGTTATGAATATAACCTAACCTAACCTAACTTTTAAATCACTTAAAAAATATTGTTATAAAATAATTTTAGGAGGAAGCTGCCCTTTTGCATCCAGGTAAAAATGATTTTTCAGTTATGTTCAGTTGTAGAAAAAATTGTGCTCAACTTTGGTTGGGTCCAGCAGCTTACATTAATCATGACTGCAGAGCGAATTGCAAGGTTAATAATATTATTTACTGAATTTAATAAATTAAAATTATAAAAAAATGAAAAAGAAATTTAATAACAAATTTCCTTTAGTTTGTAGCAACTGGCCGTGATACTGCTTGTGTTAAAGTGTTGCGTGATATTGAAGTCGGGGAGGAAATTACTTGTTTTTATGGGGAAGATTTTTTTGGAGATGGTAATGGTTATTGTGAATGTGAGACTTGTGAACGGCGTGGTACTGGTGCATTTGCCAACAAAAAAAAAGGAGAAGAATTAGAATCGGGTATGAATAATACTTAATTGCTAATAATAGTATTTTATTTTATTTATTAAACAGGCAATATTGCCCATTATAATAAATTAAATTAAAAATATTTTCTGTATATTTAAACTATATTTTATTTTTCATTTATAACAAATAATACATTTTAGGTTATCGGTTGCGAGAAACGGATAATCGAATTAATCGTACAAAACACAAACAGCCTTTGGGTACAAATAAGCAGCAAGAAAGTACCCTTACTGAAAGAAATGGAGAAATTAGTAATACTGCAGTAGCTCCTCAGTCTCTCAGCATGAAAGAATTAAAGCGAAAAGGCCTTACAAAGTACGATGCTGAACTTTTAATTGCTCAGGGTTGTAAATTCTCTGACATAACTCAACAGCCAGCATTACTAAATAATGAAGAAAACACATCTCAGGATTCACAGAATGCAGGTTCAGCTACTAGAACACTGAGAAACAAAAATCAAGGCAACAAGACTGAAAATAATAATAGTAATAGTAGTAGTAATAACAATCGCAGCAACTTAAAAGGTTGTCAACGAATGAGGGCTTCCAGGTAATTAACACATAAAATGATAATTATTAAAAAGATTAGTTTTCTTAATATTTATTTTAAATATACTTAAATGATTGTTTTATTTTTAAGAATCGAAAAAAGAACGGGAGCTAAAAAAAATAAAGAAGGTGAAAGCAATGGTTCTCATCTTGGCTCTATTCTTAATCGGCATAGGAAAGAGGATTCAAATAGAGGAGAAGGTAATGAAAACTGCGTTTTTTCACACAACCACAATAATCAGGAATCATCCAGAAATGATACGATTCGAGACCTTCGTTCAAGCACATCAGAAAATTGCACTGAAAGTCGTCAAAGTGACGAGTGTTCATCAAGATTGTCAGCAGAAGATACATCATCAAATGAGCAATTAAATTCAAAAATGCAAGATGAATCTGTTGGAAATGATCAATCATTTTTAGTACGGGATAATGAGAGTAGTACAAATTCTTTTAATTCACACCACTCCAACCTAGTAGCCCCATCTAAATTGAATAATGTGTTGGATAAATCAGATAAAACAAATTCAAACGAGTGTTTAAAAAATGGTTTAAACGGTGTTAAGTGTTCTGTGAGTACTGATAATGTTAAATTGGATAGTGAAAATGAAATGAAAGATACAAATTTGAACAAAACTGAAAATCCATCTAAAGTTTATGATTGTTTATTTACAAATGAGAAAAAGACGTATAACAAGTTCAGTGATATTTCTTATGATGTAAATTGTAGGAAATCACCCATTCATGGTAAAGCACCAAGAAATTCACCTTTTCATGAAATAAAAGAATTCCATAAGCTTGATTCCATGGAAGGCTCTGCTGGGGAAACTTTAGAATCAAATGTACACGTAAATTGTAAACAATCTGAAATAGCCTCAATAGAGCCTTCAAATACTTCTGGATTCCACAAAATAAATTTCTTGAATGACAGTTCTCTGTCTAAATATCCAAGTGACATTAAAGATCATGCTAAAATTATAACAAACCAGGATAATAATTTTTTTTCTAACAAGAAAAATAAACTAATTAATGAAAAAACAGTAAAAAGTTTAAGTGAAATAAGTGATAATGTGATACAAGATAAAGATTCTTCAGATGATTTTGTAACTCAAAAGTCTGAAGACAAAAGAAGTTTGACTCTAAAGAGATGTAATGAGTCAGTGCATCATTCGCGTAAAAGTCATAAAAAACAATCCGAACATTCATCAAAAACAAAAATTAAGAAATCTAAAAATCGCAGCTTATTAGACAGGTGTAGTGCAAGATTGACTAGAAGTCAAAAAAAGGATTCTCAACAATCTGCGGTACCTATTGGTGCAGCTGATGATGACTCTGGCATTCAGGGGGATATTTATGAATTCAATGAAAAAGAGAGCAATCTCGATGACATCAGTTTACCAAATCGTGTTCCACATTTAAGAGAAAAACACAACGAAGTAAAAGAAAATCCAGTTCCCTCAGTAATGCCTCTAGATCTTTGGCGTAGTGTCAATCAGAATGATTTTGACTACAGTAAAAGTAGAATACCACAAGAGGATTCTGTCAATCGAGAAGATAAATCTAATGAGTAAGTTTTCTTAATGTTTTACTACAATATAAAAATTATTAAGTTTTAATAAAAAATTTAAAGTATATGTTTTTATAATTTAATGTAAATATTTAAATTAACATTACAATAAAACTAATAAATACATTTTTGCAGTGATGACAGTAACATAATTTGTAATGATCAGCAACAGCAATTGCATTGTCCAAGCACTCCTAGTAAATCTTGGTATAAACATCAAGACCAGTCGTCCAGCGAGAGTTCAGAAAGTCGTACGTACCCCATACCTGTCACTCCTGAAAGAACGGGTGGTCGTCTAAAGCTTACACTTCGCATGAAACGTTCACCCATTTTGGATGACGTCATTGAGTCGGGGACAAACTTAAGTGAAGACGGAAACGACGTGCCTGAGTATGAAATCCTACGCGTTGAAGGCGTTGATGACGATGAAACATTGTCACCGAGACACCGCAAAAAACATAAAACGCGCGATCGGGAAAGGCGACACAAGCGAAAAGAATTATTACTGGACCCGCCGACGCCGCCTACACCAATGAAACGGTTGAGGCTGATTTTCGGCAACGAGACACACACGATCGACTTGCCGCACTCCTAACGTTCGGAGATGCCAAGATAGCGGGAGGCAAACAATGAAATACGCTTGGATAATGAAGACGAGCAACGGGAACTGCTAAATCATTATTTTCGATCCATTTTTTGTTAAATGAAAATTTTAAACTTACGTTTTTGTTATCTTTTTATATTTTATTTTTAGAAAGAATTAAGGTTTACATGTGTGTAACTACTTTAAATTTTTTTTTTAAGTAGTATTAAAATATGACACATCATATTATATTTAATATACTATAAAATTGATTTATTTCTAATATTTACAGAAATAAATATATTAACGATTTTCTATCATTAATTTTTCTTAAGTAACTTAAATAATCTTAATGAAGTGTCAACTATTATAACAATTGCCAAAACTAATATGTGAGATGAAATTAATTAAATTTTAATTTTTAAACGTGCAATATGAAAAAAGTATTTGTAAGAAAATTAAAATTATTAACTTTTTTCGAAAATATTATTTGTTATAAATTAATTTGCAAAAAAACACGTGCTCTTTTATTTCGAACTTACGTTTACTTAAAATAAATTCAACAAAAAATGGATTAAAAATGTTTTATTTATGGTTCTTTTGCTTTGTCTTTTTGCGAGACTTCATTGAAAATTTTTAGGTTTGAAAATAATCCTTCACCAATTTGAAAGTAACGTTTAATATATTTTTCATATTATTACAAATTTTCTTTTTCATAATTTGACTTTGATCCAAAAATTAATATAAAATTAGTCAAATTAAAAAAATGAATCTTCATTAAGAATTTAATGAATTAAATGAATTTAAAAAGATGTTTACTTTCCAATTCGGTATGTGAACTCTTCACTCCACTATGCTTGAACGTTTCTGAGACAAAAAAATTTATTAGCATGAACTTTTTTTCATAATCCAATCGGCTTTTAGTTAATTTAATTTTTGATTGATGTCTACTTTCTAAAATATTTTAATAGCTAAAAATTTTTTTTCTAAATTGTATCCTTACACGGATACTTTGTGTAAATATAAAATCTCAATTAGATTTTTTGTAAAGTATAAAGCTTGAAATTGTAAACATATATATACATTTTTATCTAAATTTTTTTTATTTTGTGTAAAAAACTATTGACAAAAATTCTTGTTTTTAATTAACTAGTCTCAAAAAATAATATAAGCTTTTGTTCATGCAAAAAAGATATCTTACTGCGCCTCCTAATTGTGTTCAAAAACTAAGTTGTAACATTTGTACTGTCGGTATCACCAACTTGCTTTAAGATTATTTCTTGACAGATTCGGTATTAGTAAACAGAGTGAAAAAGAAGAAACTTTGTAGTAAAAAATCTACACTAGTTCGACGAACTGTAGAGCACTAAAAACTATCTATTCTTCGTGTGAAGAAATTAAAAGCTTATAATATGCATACAACACTTATACTATGTATAAATAATTTGTTGCATAAAAACTAAAATTAATAATAAACTTATTTGGAATCTCCAATGAAATAACTGAACATTGTAATTAATCTGCTTAATACTTAGAAGCGCCTTATGGAGTCATGTTGGTCTTCAAAGGGTTAAAAGTAAAAAATAATATTTCATAACTTTATTTTGTGTTTCACATTTTAGCAGTGAGGTTCGAAATGAGTTTTTTAGATATAATTATTAAAACTATCATTTATTAAATTTGTAAATAATAATTTCGTAAGTAATAACAAGTGGTTTCCATATCATTTATAACAAGGAATAATCTTGAATGAAGGCTACCAGTAATTTTTATGAGTATAATTTTTAATATTTGACATAACATTAAAAATATCAAATATTTTTCAAATACTGCATATTTTCACGTCTTTATTATTACACATTTTTTGTTAAAATTATCATTTTTAATTTGTTAATATAAAAATTACGCAATATTTAGTTGGTGATAATCGTCATTTAATATTTATAAAACAAAAAATGTATTCCTTATCCGAACTAAAACTTCTAAAAATATTTAAATTTATTTCATTTAATAACATTCATGAAAGTTTTTTTTTAAAGCAACTTCTTTAATTTAATTATCCATCTAATTTTTGGGAAATGAAAACATTATTTTAAAATTATGTTATTCAGTTTATAAAAAAAAATCAATGTTAAATGGTATGTTAAAGCCTGCTCTCGCGTAATTATGATTTATGTAACTTCAGTAACCGACAATCTTAATGCAGTTTTCAGTGTTTTCCTAAATTAATATTATACGGTTATTGCGCATGTTGGAAACTTTGACATAAATACGACTCTATAAAATTTATTACTCTAATTTTTACATTTTTCTGATACTCGCATATATTATACTGATTGAGTATTACAATTATTAATTGATTGAAAAAATTACATGCATAGGAGCATAATGAAATATACATATATATATATATGAAGCGAATTATACATATGTATACGTGTATTTATAAATAAAATTATACATACACATATAAATACAATACAATGAAATATAAGATTTCAGATACATGAACAAGCAATGTAATATATGCTAGGCATAATTCTAACGCAGATATATATATATATAAATTATAAGTAAACCGCAAGTAGGTTCTTTCGGGAAGTGTATAATCACCTTTCGTAACAAAAAATTTGTGATATATATATATATATATATATAAAGTACTAAGTATCCTTCGTTATATTATAATTGTAAACGACTTATTGTAAAAACTCATGTGAGTTTTTAATAATAAGAAATTGGAAAACAAGACATCTTTGATGAATTCTAGGGAAAAATTACAGTTATGATTAGAATTATATATAAATATCGTAAAATGAAATTTTGTTCATCGGATGGAGGCCTTACTCTTAAAAGAGAGTTTGTGAATGGAGTAGTAACGGCCTCCCCGCTGGACGTTGTTTTGGCTGTATAAAAAGATAAATACAAAAAAATTCAAAAAGATTAAAAAAAATACAAAATGAAAAGATGTTTGCTGTTTTCTAGCAAAGTTTTAAGAAAGAATGCAATTTTTTTGTTTCCTAGATTGCGCAATGCAGACAACTGTATTTTAATGGAGAATGCAGCGTCCTTAACTTGGTGGCATTCGTTTGAAATCATGAAATGAAACACATTTTTATGGATTTTATAAGTTTGAAGTGAATATTGTATTTGTTTTTCTCTATGTCTATGAATAATGTTCAGCAATAACTGTACTCTTATAAAATAGTATACAAATGCAAATCAAAGACTACATACAATTTAACAAACTTAGTGAACATTTTGTATCGCTATTAGAGTGTAGACTCCTGCTTATGTTTATTTCATTTTAATTTGTTTGCCAAGATATATTAAGACATCAAACTTTCTTATATAAATGATATACAAGTTTCATCTTTTGATCTCTCTTAGATAATTTTACAAGGCTACTTTACGTATTTTTAATAATTTTCCTTATTTTGTAGTCTTTAAAATAAATTTGAGTAAAGTTTACTATAATAAATTTTTAAATATACGTTACAGAAAAATATAAAGTTTTCTTTTGTTAAAATCAACTTTGACTTTAGAATAAGGTATAGATTAAGTATGTGAAACTTCCTAATTTACATTACAGTTATACTTGAACTTGCATGTAGGTACTAAACTCTATTCACTTCAAATTATGAAATATTTTTTAAGTATTTAATTATTTTGTAACAAATGTCACAAGTTTAAAGTTTGTGTGAATGAAAGCAGTACCACGCGTGCCGCCAGGTCGAACTCTCGAATACGGCAGAGTCTCGTTCACTGCCATTAGACGAATAATTTTTTAGAAATTATTTATCCTCAATCCCTTTTTTGTATATTTATAATATTAATTTTGCTTTTAATGAAGTTAAGCCACACATTTTCTTTCTTTTGTAAATAAAAGCGTCGATCATCGCTCTGTACACATAATAATGCATGCTACGATTTAATTTCAGCTTATTTTATCGTCCTTAATTTTTTTTGTATTATGCGACGAGCAAAAATACATAAAAAGAATGTACACAAAAAAGCTTATATGTAAGTCGCGTGACTCGTGCACACGCATGTGCATTAAATCATGTTAAAAATTTAGATATTTTTTCTTTTTTTGTATTCCATTGTTGTACACCTTTGGCAGAGTTTTATCGCTTGAACAAAGTCAAAGGTACGTAAGAAACACAATGCCACACTTGGGTTTAATTTTTCTTGTACATTCTTTACCGTGCCGTACCTATGGTGAATCATGATTGTATCTAATCAGAAATGATTTGCGTAAACGACACTGTCATTATTATTTTTTATGAATTATTAGGGTATTACAATAAATGAATCCAGTATCTTGCAACTAATTTGTTTTTTGATTAAACAACCTTTACATGATTTTGTTAAGTCACTAATAATATCAATAAATATATATTTTCAGGTATATGTTAATCTCATTTTGTTATAAAAAATGTTATGTTTACTATTAATTTATTTTTTAAACAATAAATTCTTACTGCAATTCCTTTGTAATCAGTATGAACGAATTATATTTAAATGTTTATGGTATCGGCTTATGAGAAAATCCAATTGATGTTTCCAAGTCAATTTACAATCTAACAAGGGAAGGTCCCCAGGTGATAAGCGCCCGGGGAGGTCTTATTAGGAAAGTGTTCTATTATGTTGTATCCACATTAAAGATTTCCCTACCTTTTCGATATTTTTTAGTGCTGATTGTTGAAAGTTTTCAATTTTATCGATTTTTACACTATTTTTCACACGTAAATCAAGCAAATTTTAATATAGGACCATTCCGATAATAAAATTAATATTTCGTAATATTGATAAATATCGAGCACCCCTATAATGGGTGTCTTAATATATCAAATTTGGAAAATCCAAACAGTGTTGATTCTAATATTGCTGCTCAATTATTCAAATTGTGTAAAACTTTATGCCATGAGTCGATAGAAATAACAATAGAAAATTCTTTGGAAATGAAAAATTTGAATGAAGAGGATTGCAATGAGTTAGAAGAGTCTTTATCCGACAATTTAATTCTCAGGTAAGTGTTATAAACTCTTCAGAATCATCATCGGCTTCGGAACTTGCACCAAAGAAAAGAAAAATTGAAGCCGACGACTATGACTTTATTAGTCTTGAAGTAGAAACTCCTTGTAAAAGTAATCAATTTTCATTGGCAATTATGAAAAAAATTATTGAAATGAAAGATGTAAAAAAATTTGAAATTTTTACATAGAATTCTAGGTTTTACACATCTCAATATGTCAATGTCAAAATGTTATCTATTTTATAAACATTAATTGTATTCAAATCGCTTATAAAACAAATTTAAGTGACACTTAAATTATTTGACTTGCCATTACATCTAATAATTAAAAAAAAGTCTCGCTAATATTATATTAAATAACTCCACAAGCACAATTTAAAAATTTGCTTGAACCAATATTTTTTATACTTTAAAACATATATTTTAACGATAATTACAAAATTTATAGGATGATTAATTAAAGTTCTAAAATAATTATAATGATGATTCATAGAAGAAAATTAAGATCAGAATCGTGTAGAGTGACCCTAAAAACATAAAATAGCCATTTAAGTCACAACTATGTAAGGTATTGTGACAAGGATAAAAGAGAAATGAAACAAAAACTTCGATTTACGTGTGAAAAATTGCCTAAAAAACGGCTAAAATTGATAACTGTAAAAAGTCAGCACTAAAAAATATCAAAAAAGTAGGGGTTAGGATAGGCAAATCTTCAATGTGGGTACCACATAGAACACTTTCCGCCTAACAAAGTAACAATACCTCTCCGGGCGCTTATCACCTGGGGCCTTCCCTTGTAAGATTAACCAAGAAATTTAACATAAGGACTGATAATAATAGTAGTATGTAAAAAAGTATTAGATGTTAATTGTTTTATGAGTAAAAATGATTAATTTTTTTTTTCTGCAGAAATAGAAAGACCAAAATTAAAGAGATATGAACTAACAGCAATTAAATTTTCTTTAAGAGTAGTAAAACAAGAAATTAAGTTATTTGCTGAACAGCATAATGCTACATCATCAGCAAATTTGAGGCATTTACAGTTACTAGAGTTTATTTTCAATTTTCCTTTACATAAATATTGTAGAGAATAGGACTTGAGATGTAAATGGAAGGTTCATTTAAAAACTCTCGTCGATACTAACCTATCAGTTCAAGAAGAAAATTAGAAGAAACTAGCCTAACCTGTTTGACGAAATTTCTAACCTTTTAAGAAAAAATTGCACGTGGGGGATGTGCACTTGAGGTCATGTGTCAAACAAAACAACAAAATTGATTTAGTTTATAAAAAAATTTTAAAAAATGACAGAATTTACAGATTTAAAACTTCATTCCTGGATTATTAATCAGTTGAAAGGAATCGGTAAGTTAAATTTGAAATTTTGAGAGATATTTATCGTGTTTTTGAAAATGGTAACTGTTGTAATTTTAAATTTTATTTTTTCCAACACTTATTGCTTTGTTACATTTTGTATTCTTTTTTTTTTTAATAGGCGTAAAGAAACCAACACCTATTCAAGTAAATTGTATACCTGCAATTTTAGAAGAAAAAGATTGCATAGGATGTGCTAAAACTGGTAGTGGTAAAACACTGGCTTTTGCTTTGCCAATTTTACAAAAACTTTCAGAAGATCCTTATGGAATTTTTGCTCTTATATTAACACCAACTAGAGAACTAGCTTTCCAGGTAATTCATTTTAATATATGTACTAGTTTTATTATTTTCCAATTTAATTAACTTTAATAGCGTACAAAAATGTATATTTTGTTATAATACTGTATATAGTCTTATCTCAACTCTATAAAACTAAATGCATTTATTTTCACATTGTACCATTGATTTTTATATTAATTTCTTTGGAATTTAAGGGCTCTTCAACTATTTTAATTTCAAATTAAAATAAAATAATAAAAACAAAAGATTCTGCATAGTTTCTATTAAGTTTTATATTTACTGTTAAAATATTTTTTCACAGATTGGGGATCAATTTGCAGCCATTGGCAAGCCAATTAATCTAAAAAAATGCATAATTGTAGGTGGTATGGATATGGTAACACAAGGACAAGAATTATCAAAAAATCCACATATTGTTGTTGCAACACCTGGACGTTTAGCAGATCATTTAGAAAGTTGTAATACATTCTCTTTAAAAAGAATTAAATTTCTTGTTATTGATGAAGCTGACAGACTACTTGGAGGTCATTTTAATGAACAATTAAAAGTAATATTTGATGCTTTACCTAAGGAAAAGCAATCTCTGCTTTTTAGTGCTACTATTACTGATGCATTAGATGCAGTAAAACAAGTATCAAAGAAAGAAGTATTTTTATGGGAATCTACAGATGATTCTGGTGTTGCCACAGTCAAGGAATTAGATCAAAGATATGTTCTTTGTCCTAAAGATGTCCGTGATGCGTTCTTAGTGGAAGTAATTCGAACATTTAGAGCTGAAAATGAAACTGGATCAATTATGATTTTCACCGACACTTGCAAGTATGATTTTGATTTGTTATCAGTTTAGAAGTACTTTTTTAGAAAATAGATAAGACTGAGTATATACTTCATAAAATTGGATGTTTTGCATTCACGTTCATAAAGTACAAATCGAACTTTACAAATTCAAAACAGTCACTAAAATAAGTTCTTTCTGGACATGTTCATTAAGAAAATACTTTTTCAAATAATTCTCTATATTAAAATTATTCTCTAAATGAATGTAATATAATTAATATAACTTTATGGAATTTTAGGCATTGCCAATTATTATCAATGACTCTAAATGAAGTTGGCTTTGAAAATGTTGCTCTACATGCAATGATAAAGCAAAAGGAACGCTTAGCAGCATTATCTCAATTTAAGTCTAATCATATTAAGATTTTGATAGCCACTGATGTAGCTGCAAGAGGATTGGATATTCCTGTAGTTACTCTAGTTATTAATCATAACATACCAAATATTCCAAAGGAATATATTCACAGAGTAGGTAGAACTGCTCGAGCAGGAAGAAGTGGTATGGCTGTTAGTTTGGTAACTCCACATGACATAAAACTGTTACATATTATTGAAGAGTTAATTGGTACTAAACTTACAGAATTTAAAGTTAGTGGTATGTTGACTATATATTAATGGCTATTAATTTTATTAATTAGTGCAATTATTAATTATTACTTTATTTATAGATAAAGAAATTGTTAACATCTTTACACAAATATCGGTGACTAAACGTGAAGCAGAAATTAGACTTGATGAAACTGACTTTTATGAAAAGAAAAGAATTAATAAAAGAAAAAAACTGATTTTAGAAGGGAAAGATCCTGAAGAAGCAGATGAATTTTTAGAAAAGCAAAAGAAGAAAAAAAAGAAGCCAACAAAAAAGAAAAATGTAGATGAAGCTGAGAAAAGTCAGTAAAGTTAATACTTATTTTTTTAAATCTTACTATTTTTCTTGATTTTCAAGAATTTACGTTTTTATCACTCTAAGAAAATGAAAAACATTATAAAGCATTTTAAGTGATAAGTCAGACTTACGTTTTGGCCTACATATAATATTTATAATGTTAAAACATAAATATTGATAGATATAAATATGTAAATAGAACTCTGTAAATATGTGTTTTATAAATGTTTAATACGGCTATATAAAAAGAAAAAATATATTCTATATTTTGAAAACATATACAAAAGAACATTCAGCATTAAATATTTTTTACTTTATGAACTAATTATAATAAAAAATTAAGTATTTAGGTGAAGTTATAAAAAAGAACTTAAAACAAACACCTGTGAATTTATCCAATTTTTTTTAATTTTTGTAAATTTATTATCCAAAAACAGTATAAAAATTAATTTTCAATGCACATTACATTTACCTAAGTTATAATAACACAGACAATAGCAACAACTTTTTGGATCTCTTTTATACTTCATTACAAAATTCATTATTTGCATTTTAGTTACTACAATATTTTTCCCTCGGTAATTTATTTTATTTTAGAAATTTTTAAAACACAAAATATTATTAAAAAATATTCTTTGTCTGATAGTTATTAAATTTGGTTTAATAAAAAAATTGTTGGGGTAATGCAATTAAAATAAGTCGTAATGTAAATATATAAATATATAAATGAACTAAGTATATAAAGTTATAACATAATTGTATAAAAAAGTGCGACTTTTTAATCAGGTATTGGAGAACAATATTTTGTTTAAAAATTCCTTGGTATTAAGGTATGTCATTGGCAAATAAAAAACATTCTTCATACTTTTTTCAAAATTCAGGCACTTATATGTAAATACAAGATAATCATTGTTTATTAACATCTTAACTATTTATAATTAAATTTAAACAGGCAAAATAAATTTTTTCCACAAAAAATACCGATGTCATACCTTGAAATAGTAACAAAATTAATCGATATGTATAAATTTATTTTCTAAAAGTTTCAATTGCATTAAGGTCGTGGTCTAACGTTTTTGTTTGGTCTAATATTCAACGTGTTTAAGAAGGTGTTAAGTTCAGCTGAATACTCTTTAGGATAAGCGCGAAAGTGTCCGACATGAGGCGTATCTTCAAAAACTTTCATATAAGTCTGAAAAAATATAAAATTATTATTTTGACTTTATAAATATTTACTTTATAATTTGAATTAATTTTTTGAATACTAACCTTCATTCCTAAAGATTCCCAAGAATCTCTTACTCTCATGTTACTTTCTAATGATCCTACTGTGTCAGTTTTACTGACTAAGAATAATGCTGGTGCACGAACTAAATTTAAATGGAACAATTGACTTGATCGAATCCAATATTGAGTTGCTTGCTTATAAAATGCTTTCATGTGATATCTATGAGCATTATAAAATTATTTTATTCAAATATTAAACAATGCAAAAGGTAAGTAATAAAATTAGTATAATCAATGTTTAGTTTTAAAACTCACTCAAGATATTTTTTCATTACATTTTGAAGTACTTCATTGTTTGGAAAAACTGCTTTTGGAGTTCCAATTGTTAATTCACTAATATCAGCAGCACTATCCCAAACATGACCAACAACTCGATTGATAACTTGATCATATTTTTGACGATCCTTATGAACAAAATCTAAAAGTTCTCCCCACATGTAGCCCCCAACAGAAAATCCATGTAAGAAAACCTTTTCATAATGCGTATTTTGCTCTAAAAACTGCAGCAAATCTGAAGCAATAATCTAAATAGGAAAGAAAATTATAAATTATTTTTTAACAAATTTGTGATAACTATTTCAATTGTTAAATCTATAAAAGTGAATAACAACCCTTGATCCTTTCACTGGCCACATTAATTGCCAAGGAGAAACCGTAACTGTGACAACATCAAAACCTTGATCCATATAAAAGTTTACAAACTTCATTATATGTTTGCGCCTTGATTGAAGCCAACATAATAAAACTAATAATGGACGGTTTTCTGTAATTTTATTATTGGGATTAATTATAATTTTAGATTCTTTGATGACTGGTAAATTATCCTCTGTCAATAATTCAATATTATTTGTAAGGCGATGTGTATTTAGGAAATTACAAGCAACAAAGCCAAAGACCTGAAAAATTAAACATATCAAAATAAAGAATTGATTTGACTATATAATTTTAGAAACAATATTTTTAAAATAACTATATTTACCATATTATCTCTAGGTTTTTTAGGGGAAAATCTGGGAAAAGTACAAGCACCAAATCGGGACCTTGAAAAGGCAGAAAGTGTCATTCTCATAAGTGCCATGATGGTTTTGATATGCTTTCACTGCAATTAAAATAATAAATATCAGAATAATACCTTATTAGTTTGTTATAAAATTTTTTAAATTTAAAATTGATTTTGAAGAAATAAATTAAAACAGGTACAAAGTTCAAAGTTTATTAAGATAAGTTTTTATCAAAGAATAATACAGATAAAATTCTAAGTGGAAGACTAAATTTAAAAATTTTAAAAAAGTCAACTTGAAATTAAAATTTACATGTAAAGCAATTATTTTTATTTAAATTTAAACTATTTTTATGCTTATTTCACAAATATTAATACTTCTAACAAATGTTTGTATACACATCATTTTGTTCCACAAGAAAAGGGCAAGGCAATCATAAGGAATACACAATAAATAATTCTAAATAACAAATCACAAAACAACTTAGGCAACTTTCATGTAGTTTCAATATCAACTTTCTTTTGATCTAAAACGACCGAAGTTGACAAATAGTTAACATCAGTTGACGATTTCCAAAGTTATCATTCTAATCGAAAATTCGAAGCTTTCGTGAATTGACTATACCTACATGTCACCTGAAAGCCTCTCACTAATCATATCCGAACGAAAACTCAAAACTCCAGCAGAAAAAAAAAACCATCGAGCTTTCGTTTTACATCAACAAAGATGACTCAAAAAACCATCGCTTACAAATTCAGAGGAAGCAGCAGTATATAACTCAGTAGGCAGAAACTTTATAAAAGCAAGTGTCCTCGAAATACTTAGCAGCCGGGCGGCTTCAAAAGCTGCTTCTGCGGTAATTTCTTGAGGACGACTGCCGAGGATGGAAGGCGAAGTCCACGCTCACGACAAACAGTCATTTATCTAATTTCGCGCCCGCTCCCAGACATCTTAATCTATATGAACACGCGCACGACAGACTGTCTGTGAAACGGTACGTTGGTGTACATCGTCCGAAGAGGGACGGATACACGTACACGACCAGCTGAGAGGTACATCGAGGACGAGAGGGAGAGCGATGCTACGAACGGGAAACGCGTTTGTATTGCGCATGCCTCGCAATTCGGTATCCCGCTTAGTTCGGGAATTCGTAGTCGATTATGTTTACGGTACTCTTTTTAGAGGTCTCATGGTTTTAGAAAATAAGTTAGATGATAAAGCTTGTGATGTACATGCACTTGAGATATCGCAGTATGAAATTTAACTTACGATTAGAAAAGTGGCAAAGCTAGCCCTCAATTATTTCGATTAATTAGTACAGAAATCTATAGCTGAAATGTTAATAATGTTAATGTAGTTTGAATTTGACTTGCCTTAAATTTACATTGAATAAAAGTCAAACAATGAAAATTTATTTTGATTGATAATTAGGTCAATTGATGTTGAAATTTAAATGTAAATATACCCGATTACTAGTATGTATTATATTAGGGCACAAAGTATAAGTCTTATGCAATAAAGTGTAATTCATTAAAAATAGTAATATTAATTCATTATTTAATATTTTTAAAACCATATTATTTTGGTTTTGTCAGAAAAAATTACTTTTACTGAATATAAGGCTGCAAAATTGTAAAAGAGCAGGCAACAATTCTCTGGTTTCAGTTTTGTTTGATTCAATAATTGAAGAGGTAGACAAAACATTTTGTTCATTTATTTCGTTTCTGGTTTAAAATTACTTATAAGTACAAAATAAGCGACAACTATTTTTTTTTATTATCTCAAAATCAAATTGCTTTTTTACTTTATTCTTCATATCGAGATTTGAACTGATATCCATTTTTGAAGTTTTTAAAAAGCAATAAGAAGAATATTAGATGATATTATATTTTTGTCCCGATGTAAAAAAAACTCAATTGCGTTCATGCACGTGATCCTAAGTATTACCTCAGAAAATTACAGCTTTATATTTAGATTGCTAATTAGATGAATTGCGAGCCAAACCTTTGAATATAAATTTTATAAAAGCTTTTAAAAAGTAATTAAAACAAAATCACGGCGGTACCTATACGAGTGAGATTAAGAAGTAATTAAAACAAAATCACGGCGATACCTATACAAGTGAGATTATATTTACGATAACAATTATGAAACAGTGCGATATTGCAACGAATTCTCGTATTGTGGAAATTCTTTTAATAAATGATAAACATTAATTTTGAAAGACAGAAGATAACTCATAAAATTATCGTACAAGTATTCTATCAAATTTTTTGCATGCCGCCGACGAGTCGAATATTCAATGGATTTTGATTTATTATATTCCGAGCGAACGTGTAAGACAGCTGCTCTTCGTGCCTCTTCGAATTATTGTTGCAAGACGCTTAGCAACGGCACATCAAATGCTTCTGGCATTCTTCTGCCTTATGTTTATGTGCATCTCTAAACTTATTCGAAGCGAGTATAACTGTTTTTTACCAAACAGTTTTACACTGGAGAACGCATAATAGAATATTAACTTCATGACATTGTTACTTTTGTATTTTTAGGTATCTTTTCCCTTTTGGCAGAACTATTCAAAAGAAATTCTTTATAAACAGAATTGACTTGAAAAGAATTCGTTTAGAATAGTTTTGACGACTAGGTTTTCCTACCGTTAACTTATTAAATTATCATGCCGTCTTGTAATAATTATCAACAAATTGTATTATCAATATTTTCACGCTGTTCAAGTCAATTAGAAACTATACAAAAATTAATGACCACTTTAACGTGTTAATATACACTAATATATGAATTGCATAATTGTGAATGCATTTAAACTAATATACTTCGAACACGTACTTTTAAAAACATTTTTAGGAACAGATAAAACGGATAAAGCCAAAGTTTGAAAGATCATTAAACTCTTTCAAGATATAATTCACAAAGAACTTGACTGAACGCCAACCACTCGGCAGAATCTTCTTGGAATAGCCGAAGCTCTGCTGAATTCTGCAAATTCGGAATGAAAAAATGAATCATAAAAGTATCTCAAAGTATCAAACTAACTTTTCTCTCATACTACATTTAAAAACGAACATAATCAATCACTTCTTCCCCTCCTTTCCTCCCAGCTTTCGATGAAAAAATAAACACTCGGCCATCACCACATCCTCGCACGCACTCTCACTCAATAAACGCACTTCTCCCGCTACCGGGGTAACGCGAAACCATTCTACGGCCGAACGTCCAAGAGGCTACTCACATCGCGAGAGAGCAGAAAACAAGTGAAGCTCGGTAAACTCGTTAATCGTGTCCTCGGCGGGTCTCCCCCAGCGGCGGTCTGCCTGTCAGGAGCCGGCTTCCTTCCTCGTTGGCTCTTACTTTTTGACTGCTCGCGCTCGCCGAGCAGTATTTATAACGTCGCACGGTGGGGAAGACTCCCGAGAATGCAGTCGCGCCAGCGGAGTCGCCGCATCGACTGACGCGGCAACGCCGAATCCCGTGTCGAGGCACCTAACTCAGAGCGCCTCCCACTCGGAAGTATTCAACACCAGTTTTACCATCTCCGATGGGACGCTCAACACTTTTCTACATAGTCGAGCACGTGACCGCGGTGTGCTCCTGGCTGTAGTTTTCGGGCTTCTCTGCTGCCGTTTTTTACTGAGCTGCTTTCTGATTTACGGAAGGATTTTGTTAATGGATGAGCTGGTTTTTTTTACTGGTTCCGACTGCAGTTTGTAGAACAGGAGGCGCTTAGAAAATTAGTAGGATATAGTACAAGTGCTAGTTTTCGCTTTTGGATGTTTTACGTCACTCTATTTTACTAGCAGCAGATACGCAAATAGTTCGATCTATAACGGTCTCGAATATTTAGACAAAATTTAGAATTCAAACAGTGGACGAAGGCCAGATTCTAAGTTATAGACTAATATCTAAAATTGTTTTAGCTCCCTAATCTGCTCTTATTGAGGCTAATTCAAATTAATTCTTTGTTACTCTTGCAAATCGGCGGTCATTCCACACTTTTTGCGGGAGCTTTTCAATCGACTTTGGCACAAACTACCGAGCATTCGTCAAGCAGCTACTTTTACATAAACGGACAAAGAAGCAAATTTGCATAGATCTGCCAACATTGTAAAGCTTCTTCGAAAGATAAAACGTGCAAATAATCGCAAGAAAAGTACGATCCCGCGCGTTACCCTTACGTTACCCTCGCAGAAGTGAAAATAAATATTAAGAAATACTGACAAATAATGACAAATAATCACAAATAAATACAGATAATG